>SNQJ01S0012207.1:19962-36901 GCA_010110895.2 Picea sitchensis | reverse complement strand
TTTTGAATATATACGACTGTCATAACTGCTTCTCCCCATAGAAACATGGATAGATTCCGGTCATTCATCATTTCCTTAACAGATTCTTCAATGGATCGGTTCTTTCTTTCTGCCACACCATTCTGTTGAGGATTATGTGAGAAAATTAACTCCCTCCTAATCCCACTGCTTTACAAAAGGAAACGAGCTCCTTGGAGGTGTATTCTCCTCCATTATTAGATCTTANACATAGATTCTATAAGCTTTTGATGTTTCACTATATCCAATGAATATGTCCTTCTTTCCTGAAGGTCCCAACTTCTTCCTTTTGTCCTTGGGAATATGGATATAGACAGGACAACCAAAGATCCTTGAGTGTTCCACACTTGGCTTCTTTCTGAAGAAGGCTTCTTCTAGAGTCATGTTCTTCAATATACAATGAGGACTTCTTTTTTGAATATATACGACTGTCATAACTGCTTCTCCCCATAGAAACATGGATAGATTCCGGTCATTCATCATTTCCTTAACAAATTCTTCAATGGATCGGTTCTTTCTTTCTGCCACACCATTCTGTTGAGGATTATGTGAGAAAATTAACTCCCTCCTAATCCCACTGCTTTACAAAAGGAAACGAGCTCCTTGGAGGTGTATTCTCCTCCATTATTAGATCTTAGTGTCCTGATTTTCTTGTCTGTCAGGTTTTCCATTTCAACTTTCAATTCTTGAAATTTGCTAAGTACTTCATCCTTTGTATATGAGTGAACGATGTCCAAAAACTCCTTTTAATTTACACGCTTCCTTTAGAAATGGTACTTGGTGAGATCACTTGCCTCACCACTTGATGGAATCATCTGCTCCATGTTTGTAGCGGTCATTATAGCTCCTTCTCAGAGCTATCGCCTGTGACATGGAACCTGGAGCCTCAACTGCTAGGAAGGGTGCGCTTGTTCCTCTCAATGCACTGAATCCAAGATCACTGCTTGGACACGGTCTTTTACATCCCATGCAAACAAACTTATGATTTGCTGGATGATATAACTTGAAAATCATATACAAGTGCATACCTTTGAAATTTGTAGCATCATTTTGCTTGTCTTCTAATCTGAAACTAGACACCATCTTGACAAGAAGAGGTTAGAAACTAAGTAAAAAAGGTTCAATGATTAGAACAAGCTAGAAACCCTAAAATTTTGACTTTGACCACAAAATCAATTTTGACCAAAAGAATTTTTTTGACTTTGACTAAGAAGTCAAACTTGACGTTTTTGTTGGCTGGGGGCACCAAAGGGTGCACTAGGCTAGGGTGCACTAGAATACCCAAAAATTATGCTAAATGTTTCATTTAAAGTGCCTAAAGAATTAGGTTAGTATTTGTTACAACTGCAAAATCAGAAACCCTAGTTGCAGCTGCAGCTTGTCCTATAGCGAGATTAAAGAATTGTCGATCTACCTTCCAACGATTAGACTGTCCTAAAGGTAGTGTGGGCCCATAACCTGTTAAAATATTAGATGTGCTCATTTTAACCATAGACAATATCACTATTGTCACCCAACCATAGGCATGCAACCACCCCCGAGCACCTTAACCTTTGCTAGATAGAATGATTCTGAAAAGCCACACTAGAACCAACAGATAAACCCTAATTGCAGCAGTAGCATGAAATGGAACCATAAAACACCATCCAACTGCAGCAGCAACACAAGACAAGGATAGCGACCTTCTCCAAGGGTAGCGCACAAGAGAGAGTCTCCACAACCACAGAACAAGAACAATACTCAATTGCAACAGCTTCAATTGCACTTCTTCCCAAGAATACCACTAAGAATACCACCAAGAATATCACCAAGAATACCACCGAGAGATACAAAATATAGGGCACATATCATAGGCTAGATAGTGCTAGAGAGAGACCAAGAATCACCCCAAAAGATGCACCTTCCTTTCTTGCAACTGCAACTCCAAACTTGTGCTATAACTTTTTGAGAGAGTGAGTGAAGTGTGTGTACAAATGAGCTAGTGCACCTCCTACTTATAGTGGTTCTTGTCACCTGTCTAGGCCGACTTATCTTTCTGGAAGATAATACATTTATATTATTTATTCTATTGAATCGACTTGTCTTCTAGGGTTCTTAAACATCTGTTTAGGGTTCCTCTTGCTTCTGGAATATTCTATTCTAGCCAAAGGTTACACATGGAGGTTAATACCTCCCACAACTACCATAATATCAACAATAGGTCCCTAGCTCAAATCCCAACAATTAGAAGATGATCATGCTGGGCCATATATTTTTTAAGCTCTATGTTATGGTTATCCATATGAAGCTTTGTAGTGAACTTGAGCATAGACACCTTAGAGCTAGGGGACATATAGGATTCAGACMCRCTCATCAGACCATTGAGGAGGCACAACGTTGGTCTTCGAAAGTCTACTGCTGCTTTGTAGATTTTCGAAAGGATTTCAACTTCATCCCGAGAGAAGCATTGTTCCAAAGGTTGAGAGACATTGGCATCTCCCCGACCCTACTAATTGCCATCATGCGACTATATGAGTCGGTTCTTGGTCATCTCCACATAGTTCACAGGATATCAGATTTCATCAGGAGTACCATCAGGGTTAAACAGGGTTGTCCCTTGTCCCCCACATTGTTCGGGATTTATATAGATGAGTTAGAGGGATTTCTTCATGAGCATATCGAAGATAGCGACGAGTGTCTCCTCCACCAGGTTTTAATATTGATCTTTCTTTTCGCTGATGATGTGGTCCTCCTAGCCTCATCTCCAGGGGGATTATAGAAACAATTAGATGCCTTATCTTTATTTCGTGACCTTCGACAATTGACTGACAACCTGGGCAAAACCAAGGTTACGATCTTTACCTTCATTTATAATTTAGAGGGAAGGAGATTGAGATCACGAGAACATACACATACTTGGGAGTACAATTCTTTAGACCCTAGTTTTATATCGGGACCAAGCCTCCATCCCTGGATCACCATGGGCTATGGATATTTATCCTTTCTCTAGATATAGTGTTTCCATCACCACTTTCATGAGATCTCATTTAAGATGTCCCTCATGGTCTCTTATCCGACCCACAGTTCTCTATGGCTCCGAGCTTAGGGCCTTCGTTACTGGAGTTTGATTGGGCTTTAGTTGATAGAGTCCAGACCCTTCTCCTTTGGCGCATCAATAGATGCAAGAAGACAGTTCCTCAATGTTGAATTTTCACTAGGCTAGGCTAAAGCATAAAGTTTATTTCAATTTAGCATTTACTTGAACCATAGACAAATGCAACTACACTATTTACAATTTGTTGCAATAACCAAGATCAAAAGAAGAAATATTGTGCACAAGAACACAGGAAATATCCTAGGAAACCCTTCTCAACAAGGGAAGAAAACCCAACAATCCTTTGCTATATTCTTAAGAGAAAGACCTCCCACACCATAGACCTAGCACACAAAAGGGTGCTCTCAAAAACCAAGAAGGCTAGCACCCAAGAGAGGTGCACACTTCAGCCCTAGAACTTGTACTTGCTTAAATTTCCAAAATCACATGTGTGTTGTGTTTCCTCAATGGGGAAATCAACTTTATTTATATTAGACTGGTCACATCAAAAGTGGTGTCTATTGGCACAACAGGGCCGACCTTAATAACTCAAAATATAATTAATAATTACAATATTAATTATCTTTTACATTAATTATCTTTCACCTTATGGTGGGGCCGACCAGTACCTTTTACATCACAATTAGGGTTACAAGTAAATCTAACTCTTAGACAATATAGCAAGGGATCTCACACACCCACCAGTGCTCAACCACTAGGGGAACGACCACCTGTGCTCAGCCACAGGGATGTCCAAATCAATAGATCTCTATCTCACTGAGTCTCACATGAGAATCATCTGGACACACACTCACTAGTCCTCAGCCACTAGGATCACGTCCACTTGTGCTCATCCACATGGACGTCCTACTCAATAGATCTCTATCTCACTGAGTCTCACATGAGAATCATCTGGAGTACTACATCGTTTAACCTCTCTACACAGAGGAGAAAATTAAACCCGTCACATGGGTTCCTTCACCCCTCACATGGGTACACATTGTTTCATCTCAAACGACACACCCATTTCATGGGAATCTTCCGTACTGAGGGGCACACAACATTCCACTTCGTCTCAGAGAGAAAAACACACCCATCTCATGGGCATCTTCCCTNCTCAGCCACTAGGATCACGTCCACTTGTGCTCATCCACATGGACGTCCTACTCAATAGATCTCTATCTCACTGAGTCTCACATGAGAATCATCTGGAGTACTACATCGTTTAACCTCTCTACACAGAGGAGAAAATTAAACCCATCACATGTGTTCCTTCACCCCTCACATGGGTACACATTGTTTCATCTCAAACGACACACCCATTTCATGGGAATCTTCCGTACTGAGGGGCACACAACATTCCACTTCGTCTCAGAGAGAAAAACACACCCATCTCATGGGCATCTTCCCTACACAGGGCACATAACGTTCCATCTCCATCTTAGAGAGGAACGACACACCCATCTCATGGGCACACCCAACTCATGGGCTCTCTCACAAGCCGAATCACTCAGTATGTTTCCTAGAGAATGTCTCACGCAACTGTAATCATCAACACTCAACAAATCTTCTCAGCAGAATTTGGGGCTCACCCCTTTCGACTGGAGACAGTGTTTAGACTGGTCTCTCTTCTACATCATATCTGGATCTTTGTGGACTCGATGAAGGGGCAAGACCAATACTCGTACTTGGCCTACTTCTGATCGTGTCGGGCTCGATGTTAGTTCATAGGGGTTTCAGATAGATCATATTCCTCTATTTAGACATTCGTTGGACACACCTGAACATATCCTATCGATGAGATAGGCATTGAACAAGATCATCAGGGATGACATTTATAGGAAGTTTATCTGGATCACTTGGGTTAACCTTCTTGGTGGGTTATGCCCAAAGATATAGCCTTTTACACAGAGCACTTCTTGGGGATTAGGGACGAGTTCATCGTTCAAACACATTATACACTCCGCCACTGGGCATATGCTCGACAGATTCCACTAGGCGAGTTCAAAGTAGCAATGAAGCTCCAGTATTTACACACATATCATTAGGTTGCAAATACTCTGACCAAGCCCTTAGCAAAAGGGAAGTTTGAAGCATTCATGGAAAAACTTGGATTGGTAAAAAATTCCTTCCTCGCTAAGAGGGAGTGTTGATGTTTATAGCTCAAACAATAATATCTACCCAAGTTTTGTGTCAAACGTGCATGAAGTCGTCCAAGTCAAACATATTTTGTAATTCACTTTATTTATAAAATGAAAGTCATTTAATTCGTTGTTGAGTCTTGTTATCCCCACTTTTAGGGATAGATAGGATATTATGTCTCGAAGCCCACAGGTCCTAGACATGGAGTACAGAGAGCCAGATCGATTTAGGCATGGCCCTGGAGGGCCCATCTTCTCCCTGTCAGCGCCTCTACTTTGCCAGCAACAGCAACATCCATCACCATCGACTTGGTCTTGTGTCAGAGATGGTTCTTACTCCATGAGGTAATGAGTCCGGGTATCATGGTATGTGTCATTCTGATCCTCAAAACCTTTGAATATGTGAATTTAAGTCCTTTTATTTCTAATGAATGCTTGCATCTTATACTTGTCCACTTGACCATGTCTAGGGGGAATGAAAGGATGCCCTAACAAGCCTGTGCCTGTAGGTTTTGGTTTTCCACTCGGGGGATTTCCGAAAAAGCTATCATCCACTCCTTTCATATTACCACTTTTCCATCCCACTTCCGCTCATCTGCCCCATTTCATTTGTCGAGACATTGGTTTGGCCAATCATTTGAGGGTTGCACCTTGCCTTTTGGGAAGAAGGGGATAAAGGCCCAGAAGGTAAAAGCAAGCTGGAAAAAGATAAAAGCCTAAAAATAAAACCTCGAGATGCTTCGCCCATGGATCCCCGAGAAAATAGTAAATGGCTTCTCAGAAAGAAACAAGGGGGACCCATAAAAATAATAAAACAAGACTTAGTCAGAGGATAGGGGGTCTCATCACGAGCCAGCCTATTAGGTCCATGGGTACCTAGTAGTATGACATTACTAGCAGTTGGTTACCACGCTAGGGTACTGACTCTTGGTTGCATGGCCAAGGGAAAGGGGGTCTCATCATAAGCCAACCTTCTCATTTATGTGAAAGTACTTATGGGTAACGTTGTCACGACTGGTCACCATGCTAGGGCAGTTTCCCCTGATTAACTTCTTGAAGAGAAAGCAATAAGAATAAAGAATAAAAGGCATGAATGGGCTTGGAAACAATTGCATCTAGGACATGTGCAGATCATCTTCTACAAAGGCACCCACAGGTAAAGCTTTTCATTCCCTTGCGTTCACTGCACCCATTGTCAGGACATACCTTATCCACATCACCCACTCACATGGATTAGATAAGTCTTTTGTGGGAAATTTCCTTTTCGAGTGGACACTAGCCATATAGGACGCCCTGTCATTTTCCCCAAACTTGTATTGCAGGCTTGTATAATGTCTTTGAGCTTTTAACTGGGGTAATAGGGGTTTTATGCACATGTTTAATAATATTGATGATGAGATGTGATTAACATTGCTATGATCCCTGTGACTTATGATTCCATGGAGGGCGTAGTTGTTGATGTGCAGGATCATGCCCAATGGACAGGTACCAATGGATAGGTACACATGGGGAGATGATCAGTTTGGACCTCCATGGGGCTGAAGAGCCCACCAGATCGATGTTGAGACCCCAACAGGGTGAACAAACAAGACAGAGGAGTTTGCACCAGAGAGAAGAAGGGATTTCTTGCAAAGGCACCCTGGAAGAGCTTGACCTAGGGGGATTGTCCCTTTTTCATTGGAACGTTGTCCTTTGAAGGCCTGGGACATCACCCAGGAGGTTCATGACATCATCCTTTCTTCATGAGCATTTTGGCAGATGGACATGGCAGTTTGGCACGTGTGGCAGCTTGGAGAAGCCCAAGGAGGGCTAACATTTTTCTTTAGGAGGTTGCATTTGCCCTCAAAGGGGCTAACGCCACCCTAGAAAGGGGATGATGTCCTTCTATTGTTTGATTAGCGTTTTAATTTGAACATTTAATGTAAAACAATATGATTTTAGTATTTTGGCCTTGTCGACCTTTTCATGACCTAAAAAGTAAAATTAGGTCATTGTATTGTATAAATTGAGGGTTTTCACCTTCATTTTTTCATCATCTTTCACTCACTCATTAGGAGGTTTGAAATTTGCACCACTCTTGGAGTTGTTGGCTGAAGTTGTGAGGCGCACTTGTTGAAGGAAGACATTTTTGGACTTGTATTTGCATTTTTGGCATTTATCTTGGTGGAAGGTGTTACAACTAGGGTTTGCTATATGATTTCTTAGTTAAATATAAGTGAATTTCTTAAAAACTTCTTGATTGAATGGTTGTAGTATGATTTTGTTGCATTTATGGTTATAATTTGTTGATTTAAACCCAAAGTGACAAGCACACATTGAATTTCCTTGTCTCGTGTCCCTACCAAGGTTTTAAGTCATTTTATTTGTTGAAGTAAGATAGAGCCTTGCCTTAGCAACACTCTATTCTTCCTTTTTCATTGCTAGCCACTTTTCTTGAGCTAAGAAGGAGAAAACGCATCAAGGCCTAGTTCCCATACACCTTGGTGAGCCGATTTTTCCCTAGGGTTTGCCTAGTAACGCCTTTCCATAGCAATACATTACTTGCAAACCTTCTTGTCTTAGTTTTATGCAATCTTTTGAGCTGGTCGTTTTTTCCATTGAGCTAAGGAATGGGGAGAGAACACTGAGGCCTAGTTCCCCTATAGCAAAGTGAGCCTCTCTCCCCTAGTGTTTCATCCTTGAGGCCTTACCATAGCAACACCTCAAGGTTTAAGTCTCTTGTCCTGAGGATTGTTCAGAGATAGTGACGAGAAGAGGATTGTTCTGAGGGGCATGTCGATAGGAGCACCAAGGACAATTTCAGCCAAGAGGACGGAGAGGATCTTCAGGCATGGGGAGGTAGAATATGCCGCAAAGTGCTTGATCACTGCGTGGAAGGATTCGGAGGGTTGACAACAGTATCAGACATAAATTAGGAACTTGTTGGGACGACATCAATAGGTTTTTGGGTCGATTCCACCAGGGAAACCACCTGACAGGGGGTTTGAGCACACCATTGAGTTGGAGGAGGGGGGAAAACCTATGATCACACCACCTTATCGTCATCCTATGAGGTTCAAGGATGACATAGAGAAAGAAATTAAGGAATTTCTAGCGATGGGACACATCAAACCTAGCAAAAGTCCATTCACTTCTTAAGTTGTCTTAGTTCTGAAGAAGGATGGTACCATGAGGATGTGCATTGATTACTGGGACTTGAACAAGAAAACCATCAAGAACTGGTATCCTGCCCATCGCATTGACGAGTTGATAGATGAACTGCATGGGGCAGTTTTCTTCTCGAAGATTGATCTACGCTCTAGGTATCATCAGATCAACATTTGAGAGAAGGATATAGTGAAGACGACATTTCAGTGTCACTTTGGTCGTTTCGAGTTTCTGTTTATGCCATTTGGGCTAACCAACGCACCGACTACATTTGAGTCTTGCATGAACCACATATTCAGGGATCAATTGAGGAAATCAGTCTCGGTTTTCTTCGATGACATCTTGGTCTATTGCAAGACATGGCAGGAGCATATGAGGCACTTGGATGAGGTATTGAGCATCATGGAGGCACATTCACTATATGCTAAAGATTCCAAGTGTGAGTTCAATATGACAGAGCCACTTTACTTGGGCCACATCATCAGTGCACAGGGGGTATATGTGCATCATGAGAAGATCAGGGCCATTCTGGATTGGCCGACACCCAGGAATGTGATTGAGTTGAGGAGCTTCTTTGGGTTATGCAGCTATTACAGGCAGTTTGTCAGGGGTTTCTCTCAACTTGGAGCACCATTGATGGATCTTACCAGGCATGGGGTTTTCATCTGGACCGATGAGTCACATAAAGCTTTTGATCACATGAAGGAAGTCATGGGAACCTGTTTAGTGTTAGCATTACCGGACTTCACTTTGCCATTTTTATTAGAGTGTGATGCATCCGGTGAGGGTATTAGAGCAGTTTTGATGCAGGGAGGAAACCCCATTGTATTTGAGAGCAGGAAGCTCAGTCAGTTTGAGAGGTTGTACTCCACTTATGACAAGGAAATGTTGGCAATCATGCATGCCTTGACCAAATTTAGACAATATTTGGTGGGAAACAAATTCGTGGTCAAAACAGATTACAACGGCTTAAAGTATTTTCTTGAGCAAAAGGACCTCAGTGAGTGCCAACAGAAATGGGTGATGAAGGTACATGCATTCGACTTCAACATAGAGCATGTGAAGGGGAAGAAGAAAATTGTGGCTGATGCGCTATCTAGGAGACCCGCAACATGTTCTTTGATGGATATTTCAGCAGATTAGAAATCCCACTTATTAGTGGAATATTCTAAGAACAAGTTCGCTTTTGAGGTTCTGGATGGACAGATTCAAGATGACAGGTAGAGGGTCATTGACGATGTCATATTCTACAAGGACAGAGTTTACTTAGTAACAGATTCATGGCTCAAGAAGAAGATCCTTGTAGCAGTTCATGATTCACCACTAGTAGACCATCATTGGTTTCTCAAAACCTATATGAAGATCAGGGATAAGTTCTCATTGGAAAGGTCTCAAACAATATGTTATGAGGTACATCAGTGAGTGTGTGACTTGTCAGCAGAACAAGTTTGAGCATACGCTTCCAGCAGGGCTACTTCAACCACTTCCCATTCTAGAACATAAATGGGAGAGCATATTGATGGACTTCATCACAGGCCTACCCAAGGTCCAGGGTAAGGACTGCATCGATGTAGTGGTGGAAAGATTGACCAAGTTTGCTCACTTCTATGCCATATCGACATAGTACATCAAAGTTCAGGTAGTCGATTTATTCTTCAAAGAGGTCTTCAGAATTCATGGGTTGTCGAGGAACATCATCAGTGGTAGGGACAATTGGTTTATTGGGACATTCTGGAGGGAGTTGTTTAGATTGGTGGGGACATAGTTGACACCCAACACCAACTATCACCCTCAGACAGATGGGCAGACCGGGATCGTCAATAAGTGGGTTGAAGGGTATTTGAGGAATTATGTGGGTGGACAACAAAGAACATGGGTAAGGTGGCTACATTTAGGAGAGAATTGTTAGAACACCACTTTCCACATGTCCATTGGTATGACACCCTTTCGAGCATTGTACAGGTATGATGCTACCACTTTGATAGAATTGGTTTTTGGGGAAAGAAGAGCCCCCAAGGCCAAGGATTGGATCACAAAGAGTCAAGAGATTCTCAAATTGCTAAAAGAGAACTTGCAGACAACACATAATCGATAGAATATGAGTGCGAACATGCATAGGATAGAGCACAACTTTGAGGTTCGAGATTTGGTTTTCTTGAGACTCCAACCTTACAGACAATCATCTCTGAAGAAGAGTGGGGCTGAGAAGCTGAAGCCCAGATTTTTTGGACCTTACAGGATCGTGCGTTGGGTAGGCGAGGTTGCTTGTGAGCTAGAGATTCCAGAGGGGAGAAAGATTCATAACGTGTTCCATGTATCTTGCCTCAAGAAGTTGGTTGGACAATTCATCAGCACATCAGAGGAGATTCTCCCATTGGATGAGGAGGGATAGTTGGAGTTGGTTCCGGAGGAGGTACTAGAGTTTCGAGAGAGGAAACTGAGGAGCAAGGGCATAAGAGAGTGTTTCATCAGATGGAGAGGGCTTCCAGTAGAGTATGCTACTTGGGAGAGCGAGCATGTGTTGAAGCACCTTGTATTGATATTGCTTGCGGACAAGAAATTTCGGGAAGGGGGGACTGTAATTTCCCTTTCCAAATAGGAGCTCCAAAGAGGAGGCTTAATGGTCTAGACTCTAAACAACCCCGTTAGACTATAGCCAGGCCTCGAAAGTGGTAAACAGGGTTACTAGAGGTCACTCAATTCAAGGGTGTTATAATTTGAAAGTGACATTGAGCTAAAAGTGGCTAAAAGCGCTTTTAAGCCAACTTGAGCTAAAAATAGAACATAAGAGTTAAAAATAGAGTCAACAACGAATTAGGATTTTGGGCAGCTTTAAGAGAAGGTAAAGAGACCTAATTCATCATTATGCATATTTTGACTTATCATTGAAGAGAGATGTGCATCTCAGGAGAGGTAGCTCAGTGGATTCCAGGAGGAATATACCATTGGCTAATTTTGGTGTTGAGAGACACACCCTAGTCACCGGGGAGATCACACAGGTCTTCCATCAGTCTTCAACAATAGTTCTACATGATTCAATAGCAGGGGCGCACTTGTTCAAGGAGAGGGTGCAACTTCTGAGGAGGTTTAGTGGATCGACTTGTCCCATTTAGGGAGAGTTCAGAGATTCCCCTCTGACCCAATTGAGAGGAAGGCCAGGTACATATTTTTCCTGGGTTCTCGTCAGATTCCGATGGAGGAATCATCTGGGGTGCATTTTCTAGACATTGGGAGTGCGACACTTGGGTAGGACACATTTGGGGTTCCCGAGCGATCATCAGAGCAGATCAAGGGAAACCCTTCTGACCACAGTAGGCTAGGGCGTTCAGTTTGAGACACATATTAGCGGATTCCGACGATGGAATCACTAAGGCACAGTTTTCCAGTAGCAGAGGGGTGCATTCCTTGAGAGGGATCCATCCAAGATCCAGACACACCAGCAGAGGGGCCAGTTAGTCACCGAGACTAAGAGGGACAACAAGGCACACTGTTTAGGATAGTTTCCAGGCCAACTTGAGAGATCTAGCCACCAGGGAAAACTTTCCATAATCGCAGCAGGTACCGTGTGAGTTGCCATAACTCCAGATCATCCATTGATCTCGCAGTGTTCATCTATTATTAGGTATTATCGTTTAGTTTGCTTACTGTATTCTGGCTAAGATCCTTTTGTCATTGATCTAGCCGAGTGATTCATTTTATTAGCCGTATTTGGCATTTGTACTCCGTAGAGATATCGTAATATAAGCTTTGCAGTCTTTTGTCATAATTGTTATTTGTATGCTCATTTATATGTTGTAAACCATTAATCATACACACATATTAGTAAAGATTCCTAGACTAGCCGAATCTGGGATATTACAAATGATGCCATGCATTGAGAAGACCTTCTGAGTTAGACTTCTCAACACTCCCTCTTAAAAAGGAAGGGATTCTAAACCAACCCCATTTTGTCTATGAACTTCATAAACTTTTGTTTGCAAAGTTCCTTGGTGAATATACCTTCGATCTGATCATCAATTTGTATGTATTGGAGCCTCACAACTCCCCTCTGTACAAAATCTCGTATGAAGTGATAATAGATTTGTATATTCTTGCTATGATCATGAAACACAAGATTCTCAGAGAGCCTAATGCAACTCTAGTTATCACAATGTATCACAGTAGCCTCTAACTCCTTACCGAACAATTCCAGGAACAACTTCCTCAACCACAGTGCCTCACATGTTGCTAAACTAGCTACCATGTACTCTGCCTCACTAGAGCTTAATGCCAATGATCTCTGGTTCCTACTGAACCAGGATATAATACCCGATCCTATGCTGATGCAACACCCTGAAGTGTTATTTCTGTCCTTTGCACATCCTGCCCAACCAACATTTGTAAAACCTGCCAATCTCACTCCACCACTACGCTCATATAACAACCTGTACTCCATTGTACCTCTCAAGTAACGAAGCGCATGCTTCGTAGCTATCCAATGCACTCTCTGAGGGTCCACCATGAACTGACTCAAGGAGTTAACTGCAAATCTAATATCTGGTCTGATATTAACCAAATACATGAGCGATCCAATAACCTGACGATAAATGGTGGGGTCTACTATCTCAGAACTAGATACATCAGTCTTCATCCAATTTGTCACTAGAGGTGTAGACATGGGCCTACAATCTATCATCCTAAACCTACGCAAGATTTCCAATGTATACTTCCCCTGTCCTAAGAAGAAATACCCATCTGTCTGCGAAACCTCTATACCAAGGAAGTAGTGCATCAAACCAAGGTCTTTCATCTCGAACTATGCTATAAGGTTAGCCTTGTAGTCTGTAATCGACTCCTCATCTCCAGTAAGAAATAGATCATCAACATAAAGTACTAGTATGAGAGTAACCTCACCTACTAGAAAATAAAGGTTTGGATCAACCTCACTCCACTGGAATCCCATCTCTCTCAAATAAATTTCGATGCTCGAGTACCATGCTCAAGGTGCATGCTTGAGCCCATACAAGGCTTGTAAATTGGAAAACATGTGCATCCCTGTCTCCAACCTCAAAACCTTCAGGTTGTTCAATATAGACTTCTTCTTCAATAACTTCATTAAGGTAGGTAGTCTTTACGTCCATATCATGAACGCACCAACCCATTTTTATCGCACAATTTGTACTTTCCAAAAAGCCAAAGGCAAGTGAACAATAAATTGGTGTAACAAAATGTTATACTATTACTGTCACCTAAATAAGACACCTCTTTCTCTTTTGGGGTAGTAACCCAGGGGAGACGTCCCCGGTGACCTGGGGGTTTGAGAAGGAAAAGGTAATAGTATCAAGAAAGTTCTTCCCCTCTCACAAGTCACACTGATAAGAAAGTCCCAAAGGTTTTAATAAGATGAAGCAAAGATTTGCTTAAGTATACCTGCCCAGAACAAGACAACAAGAAAACAATATTTGCAAATACCAATTGATATTAGTGCTTCATAAAACCTTGGACTTTGAATAAAATCAATAAGCTGATATAAAATATGAAGCAATGAAAATTTATAACAACGATATATGTATAATGATAGATTCACAATAATGCCTTAAACAAGCTTCAATAATGACCATAATGATAACCCAAAATTGACAATATGCTAGTATTTGTCAAAAGCAAAGAAGGCAATGTAAAATCAGCTTTAACACTTGCTTTTAGAAGCTTTTACCGCTGTCATATATGGCTGTAGCTTTCTTTTGTAACAACAACAAGATAGTTAGTAAGTTAGTCTAATCTAAGGTTACGAATGGTTAGCAAAGACCTTGAAGTAGATGATTTAAAGGTTGTTTTCATCAATCAATCAATTGTAAGATATGAACTAGTGCCTTTAGGGTAAATGGGGTCACTTTTCTAGCAGCAATCTTAGGGGAAATAAATGATAATAAGTGAACTAAAGACAAGAGGGAGGAAGGGTGAGGTGTTAGTAACCTAAGGCCTCAATCATCCAAAACCCTAGAAGGAAAACAACTACTAGGAAGCAGGTAACCCTAGGCCCTAACAATTTTCCTTCTTCTTTATGTCAAGCTTGAATTAAATAAAAGATTAATGAAGCAAAGGTACTAGAGTGATACTAAGGTAGGGATCTAGCATATGCTTCAATGAAGGTGCCTTCTAGCAAAATCAAGTAGTTGGATAACTATTGAGAGAAGGGCAATAACATGTGCTTTTCTCCTAGGGTTTCACACTAGCAATTTCATAATCTTATAAATGAAAATAAAAAGATACCATAACCATTGAAAGATAGAATGATTGCAGATTTTCACTTACATTCACCAAGAATAATCTAGTGACAAGCCCTAGTTGAAGACTTTCCACCATGAAAATGCAAAAAATCACCAATAAAAGCTCCCTCCAAGAGTTGCGCACCACTTAGTTAAGCCAATAAGCCTTAAAAGAGGTCGAATTTCAGACCTCACACTTGTCTGAGTGAAATATGATGCATACAAATGAGAGTTTTATCTCTTATTTATACAATACAAATGACCTTTAATTACATTTTAGGTAAAAAAAGGCCGAAATGGTCTGTGTACATGAAAATTCTAGTTTTACATAAAATTGACAAATAAAACCCAAAATGCATCTTTTTAGGGTGATGTCATGCCCCTCCTAGGGTGACGTTATCCTCCCTCTTGGAACGCTATGCCTCCAAAGTGAAACATTGGGTCTCAAAACCCCTCAGGACTGCCACATGTGCCAACCAAAGTTTCCCTCATGTTGGATACCTCAACTGGATGACGTCTAGGCTTTGAATGATTAGGTCAGGGGCCTTCAAGGTCCAACGTCATGGTGGGAGGGAAAGACCCCACTTTGCTATAGGATACCCAAGGATGCCCACATGTCCTTAGCAGACGTTCTCCCTGAGAGGTGTGGGATTATATGATTCTTTACCTCGTCAAGGATTATGCTCATTGCCTTCGCTTGACCCTTCTTCCAGGATCCCAATAAAGATGCATTTGTAGGAGTTGTTGCCTTATCATCAATATGTTCAAGGAAATTATTGACATCCAAGATTCTGGTAACCCTCTCTTTCCAGGTGGGGAAGTTATGAGCACCTTGAAGTCTATCCTCAACTCTCAAAGTCATGGCCATTTCTGAAAGTGTCTGTCCAAACCCTATGCTGTCTCACAAACTGACCCTGTGCTTAGATATGAAATTGATCTTTTGTAATCAACACTCTGATGTCGTTACTTCAAAGTATTTCTCTAATACCCTGTGAATCCACTAAAACCCAACGAGATGAACCTTAAACTTCAACATTTTTTACTACCCATAAATTTATTGAGCACATTTAAATTTCTGAAATGGATATTTTATAGTTACAACTAGGTTTTCTTCACATAAAATAAATAACACAATAGAAATAAATCTGATATATATTGAAAAAGATAATAACAATCACATCACATAATAACACCAACATTTTTGGACAAATTTTTCCCTGGAAAAACAATCCTTTGCTATATTTTCAAGAGAAAGAGCTTCCAGACCATACACCTAACACACAAAAGGGTGCTCTCCAAAACCAAGAAGCTAGCGCCCAAGAGAGATGTGCACTTCAGCCCTAGAATATGTACTTGCTGAAATTTCCAAAATCACATGTGTGTTGTGTGTTTCCTCATTGGGGAAATCACCTTTATTTATACTAGACTGGACACATCAAAAGTGGTGTCTATTGGGACAAAAGGGCCGACCTCAATAAATCAGAATATAATTGATAATTACAATATTAATTATCTTTCACTTTATGGTGGGGCCGACCTGTACCCTTTACATCACAATTAGGGTTACAGGTAAATCTTACTCTTAGACAATATAGCAAGGGATCTCACACACCCACTAGTGCTTAGCCACTAGGGGCATGTCCACTTGTGCTTAGCCACAGGGACATCCTACTCAACAGATCTCTATCTCACTGAGTCTCACAGGAGAATCATCTGGAGTACCACATCGTCTCAACTCTCTACACAAAGGAGAACGATACACCCATCTCATGGGAACATTCACCCCTCACAGGGGTACACATCCTTTCATCTCAAATGACACAACCATCTCATGGGAATCCTCACCCCACACATGGGCACACAATGTTCCATATCAGTCTCAGAGAGGAACAAAACACCCATCTCATGGGCACACCCAACACATGGGCTCTCTGACAGGTCGACTCACTCAGTCTGTGTCCTGGAGGAAGTCTCACAAAGTTGTAATCATCAACATGTAATATGAAGCAATAAAAGCAAGCCTCATAGTGCCCAATTTTTTCTTCCCCTTTGGGTGATCGGTGGTGTGGTGGTGTGCTTACTTCTTGGTTTCTTGCATTTCCTTATTCTTCATAATCTAAAGGAATCAATCAATCAATCATAACCACAACACATAGATTAGAATCATTTTGGCAAAGTAACACTTTAATTGTTAGTTTAGATTTCTTTTACATTATATAATTTCAAGTTGGCAAATAAACCTGTCCCCTCATCTCCTCGTTGTTAATTTTGGCATCATCGATAGTCATTCTCCAATGAGAGGCCATGTGGGC
>SNQJ01S0012207.1:9275-19912 GCA_010110895.2 Picea sitchensis | reverse complement strand
ACCAAGACGAATTTCCTCCTGCACAAAATCATCCCATAAGTGTTGCCAGTCATGGAGCTTCTCCCGAGCTACAATCCCACGCACAAATGAGTCCCTTGGCTTTGAAAAGCCATTCAAGACTGTACGTACTAACTCAAAATCCTCTGTCTTTGAGCCAACTTCTCCAAGATCATCCCTGATCTGTGTAAGATGTGTGAGGTAAGGAATCACACCTTCACCCTTAGCCATCTTGGTACCTTGCAGCCTTTCCTGAAGCACCATAATCTTGTTTTCATTTTTACTCTGCTAGAGGCTACCCAAGGATGCCCACATGTCCTTAGCAGACGTTCTCCCTGAGAGGTGTGGGATTATATGATTCTTTACCTCGTCAAGGATTATGCTCATTGCCTTCGCTTCAGCCTTCTTCCAGGATCCCAATAAAGATGCATTTATAGGAGATGTTGCCTTATCATCAATATGTTCAAGGACATCATTGACATCCAAGATTCCGGTAACCCTCTCTTTCGATTTGGGGAAGTTCTGAGCACTTTGAAGTCTATCATCAACTCTCAAAGTCATGGCCATTTCTGAAAGTGTCTGTCCAAACCCTATGTTGTCTCATAAACTGACCTTGTGCTTAGATCTGAAATCAATCTTTTGTAATCAACACTCCAATGTTGTTACTTCAAAATTCCTTCTCTGATACCCTGTGAATCCACTAAAACCCAACGAGATGAGCCATAAACTTCAACAATCTTTACTACCCATAAATTTATTTAGCACATTTAAATTTCTGAAATGGATATTTTATAGTTACAACTAGGTTTTTTTCACATAAAATAAATAGCACTGTAGAAATAAATCTGATATATACTGAAAATGATAACAACAATCACATCACATGATAACACCAACATTTTTGGACAAATTTTTCCCTGGAAAAACCCCAGAGGGAAAACCAGTTCTTTAGATTTGTGGATTTTATTATTGCAGTAGAAAATATAGAGATCTCTTACAGAGAAAATCGACCGAGCCAATTATTGAGGAGAAACCCCAATGAAATGCTCCCAAGCAATAGTACGACCCTTCTACAAACCCCAACAAACCAATCGACTCAACAAAACTCAACTCTGAGCCTCTGCGTCACTCGTACGACCCTCTGTGTGAGCTTGGCGTCACCTAGTACGGGTGCCCTTAAGATTTGAAAATCGACCTCTGCTAAAATCCAAGGAAGAAGGTCGATCCTCTTCAGAGATCTCTTTTGTCTCCTCTGCAAAACTTGTCCCCCCAAACTCTCTAACATTTTGCTCTAGAGCTCTCTCTCTCTCAATGCTCAAATGCATAAGTGATGCACCCCTTTGCCAAGTCGATCTCTTTATCTCTCCATGAGTAAGTGAAAATCCTATCTCCAAAATTATGGAGGGCCAATATTAACCCTTACTCAGTTAATGAGATGGATGGTCATGATTAAAAGATCACAACTTAAATTATTTTCCACTTAAACCTTAGAAAAAGGTACTCATTATATCAACAGAAGAATATAACATATCAACTGTACTTTTCCTAAATTAGACTTAGGAAGGAGATTAATTAATCAACTTGGCTAAGTTTCATTGTCCTCCACCCATGCTAGGACGCCACGCGTGGAGAAGACCATATGAGTTACACTTCTCAACAAAAATGTTTAGCATGATTAGGATGTGGACAACACTATCTTGGCTAAGTACCCAGTAGTACAAACTAACCCGACAAATGACACACTTCTAAAGGAAAAATATGGTCCCCCAAGGTACAATAAGGCAAATATTAAAACTATGTACGTTATTTCATTTTAATGGTTGCCACTTTTCTGACTAAGCAGGAAGTTATAGCATCACATCCAAATGAAACACCGATACATGTAATATCGAGATATATGATAGCGAATCCAATAATGCACCATCCAAACTGCATCTTCCATTTGAGGAGTGAGGGGAGGAGGATGAGATATACTATGGATGAGCTAGCACAATCATGCATCTGATAGATATAATGAGAAGAACTCTCCGAGTCTAGAGAAAATGAGCAATATAGCTCATGTAATACAACTACATGACACCGTGTGTGGGTACCTATGAAGTTGTCACCTGGTGGGGGGGTGGGGGTGGTGTAACAATGCTTTAATTCACAAGGATCAAAGGAACAAACTAGGTGCAGGGTGTCGAAAGTGCATCTTCTTTGGGTACTCAAATACCACAAAGCCATATCATCTTTATGATGATGTAAATAGAAGGCAATTCTTTCTAGAGATATGATATTTCTTGAATCCACTAAGAATGACAATATTGTTGAGCAACAACTTGATCATCTTGATAGATTTACCCATGTAAATACATATCATGAGTTTGATAATGAGATTCCACATCTTGAAGGGGGAATCCCCTTCTTGGATCAATGTTTGTAATCTCCTTTTGAAGTGCCATCTCCTCATGTAGAAGATCCAACCACTTCATCAAAATAGGAGGTTCAATTGGATGATGTGATTGAGATGATTGAAAGGTTGAATCTTGACAGGGATGCAACACCATCTCAATTAGTTGAGTAACCTGGACCATCACAAAAATGTTCAAAGTGGCTCATGAAGACACTTGAAAGTGATCGTTCTGATGAGGTTGGAAAGACAAAAACTAGAAGTTCAACAAGACAAGATGATGGAGGTGATGTAGATGATTCAGATTTAGGTGATGTGAATGATATGAAAGTCATAGAAATGTCCAAAGTGGCTCATGAAGACAATTGAAAGTGTTCGTTCTGATGAGGTTGGAAAGACAAGAATTAAAAGTTCAACAAGACAAGATGATGGAGGTGATGTAGATGATTTAGATTCAGGTGATGTCAATGATGTGGAAGTTTCATATGATTGTGATTTGAATTTATTTACGAACTTTGAACCAACTTCCTTTGAAGATGTTGTGTCTCATGATGAGTGGAAATAATCTATGTAGAAGGGGTATGATGCCCTCATCAAGAATGGGACATGGAAGTTGGTGGATCCTCCATTTGGAACCAAACCAATTGGTTGCAAGTGGGTCTATAAGAACAAGTACAAATAAGGCGAGGAAATTGGTGAAAGGGTATGCATGAAAGAAAGCATAGACTATGATGATACTTTTTCTCCCACAACAAAATGGGCTATCGATCGTGCTTTGTTGGCTTTGACAGTGCATAATAGGTGGAAGATTCATCACATGGATGGGAAGACAAATTTCTTAAACAAACATTTTAAAGAGAATGTCTACATGTCTCAACCAAACGGATTTGTTGTGAAGGGTCAAGAACATAAAGTATGCACCGTCAATTAGATGTGCCTACTCATGTTACTCAATATACGACTCCATATGAGATATGGCATGGAAACAAACCATTAGTTTTGTATTTCAGAATTTTGGATCAAGTGTATGGGCCCATATTCCTAATGAAAAGAAAATCAAATCGAAACCTAAAAAACATTGATACCTCTTGGTGGCTACAATGAAGTTTCCAACACATATCGTCTATATGCCTTTCCACTCAGAAGGTGATTGAACATAGATTCTATTGTTGATGAAGTTCTTATTCACGGTTTGCCAGGATCTTTCTCGTTGCTTCTTCTAGATGATTCTCCTCTAGATGATCCCCAACATGTTTCAACGAGTCTTTCTCCATTACATATGATGTTGGTCTTATTATCCATTGAGTTGCACTAGCTGGGCTTGCAGTTGAGCCACCAAAGACTGAGCAATCAAATGCTATAAATTCAGTGTTCAGAAGTTCAGTCGGTCTGCTCGACCAACTTTTTCCACATTTCCATACCTTTAGGGGAATTGTAATAAATGAACTTAGCATGAATAGTTGTAAAATAGTTGGCCACCTAAGATCTGAGCACGAGTATGTACTCTAGAGTGTTTTTTTTCACTTGTTAATTATTTCTTGCCTGAGAAATTAGGTGAGGTATAATTTCTAAGATTTTTCACTCAAATCGCCTCCAAAGCTGGAGTATGTGCTCGTGGTTAGGCCTTGGCATGGAAAATCTAATATCTAGTGTCTAATTGTATATATATTCATGCTAGGTCATCTCTATTGAGTCATATGGAAATTGCGCTAAGTCCCCCCTAGGATTTTTTAAAGTTTGCAGTCAATAAATTTTTTCCCGCAAACGGGTAATTTTAATTCTAAAAGTGAAAAAAATAATAAAAGTGGCATCAGTTGTTGTTGTATGCCATGTTTGTGCTTGTTTTCTAAGCCAAGGCACGCTCTAAACCCTTATCCCCCCTTTGTTGAGGCAAAAAAGTGATTTTAATCACTCAAAAATTATTTTTGCTCTCAAAAATGTAAAAAGACTTAAAAAAAATCAATAAAAATCAGCTTGTTGTTAATAGGGAAACATGTCGGGGACATGTTTTCTCTTTGTCTTTAGTCAACAGAGGAGGGATGTGAGTCATCTAAAGTGGTAGGCGAGTTATGGAGTGAGTTGGCAAAGGGTGGAAATCCCAATCCTAGAACTTGACCTCCCTTTGCTATGTGGAGAGTTATGAAGGAGGGGCATCAATCCCAACTGGAGAGACTCACCCTCTACACCTTCTCCTTCCCTATCTCGAGTCTTCTCTCCATTTGTGTGGACGAGTCACTCTAGTGAGTCGAGAGGTGTCCAAGTGGACTCCCTCCTCCACTCCCACACATCCTCACCTACCTCATGTGCACTTCCCATTAACCTATGCACATTCCTCTTGGAGTTTTCACCCAATCTACTATAAAGCAAGTTCGACCCTCCTCCTTAGAGTTAGTTGGAGCTTGGGAAAATTGCTTATGTTGTAATATCTTTTGCTTTGAATATAAGAGACTTTGGAGGTCGAACTCTTGGTGTTTGGTGCTCATGTGTGGATGAATGTCAATATAAATTGAGGTGATGTTGTTTCAATTGCTTGCATTTACTTATTGTTGAATTTGGCTAATGGTAAGGGTATTTCTATCTAATTATAATGGATTATTAATATTGTTTGCATAACTAATCCTTTTTCCTACTTACATTGGAAGTTTGTATTTCATGTGTTGTTTTTGTTTAAACTAATATGCAAATGGAGTTTCTTGTGTAGGTAACACCAAATCTTATAGTTATTTGCAAGTCTTTTTTGAAGCATGTAGTTATTTACAAGTCTTTTTTGAAGCATGCAGGATCTAAACCTTGGAGAAGTAAGATAGCTAGCTTACATCTAGTACTTGTCCAAGAAATCAAAAGAAGACATATTTCCCTCTTACTCACATCAAAGGGACCCCATAGCCCAAAAAAGATTTTCAAGCTCAAGCGAAGGCTCTAAATCATGAAAAATTCTTCTATCTCTTTCGTTTAGTTTCTTGCATGTTATCATAGATCTAGGTTTGATTTTGGAAATTAAATTTAGTCTATATTGTTGCATGCGTAGGACTTAGATGTAGTTGCAATTCTTTCATATTCAAAAGAGTATTTCTAAGTAGTCTTTATTGCAATTTTCTACAAGTTTTAGTTAAGATCTTAAGGCAGAAAATTGTTTTGGTTTGCATTGTTAGATCTAGTTATTTAGGAGTTTATGCTTCTTGTTTTAGAACAACAAACATAAAAAACTAAAAGATCCTAGTTTAGTCTCATTTAAGTTGTCAAAAACCCCTAAAAAGTTTCATTTTTTGCATAAGAAAATTCAGAAAATTTCTGCTAAGTCTTCACTCTTTTTATTTTATTTTCTTAAAGTGATTTTTAGCATTTTCTAATAATCTTCTTTGCTAGCTTTTAGCACGTCCATCATAAAACAAGGGGAAACTGTGGCGAAATCGGAACTAAATTGAATAAAACTCAGCCTAGGATTGAACCCTTGAAGACCAAGACCATTAGAGAACCCTTTGTAAACCTTTCCTTTAGTTTTCGATCCATTCTAGAAAGATCCAAAAAGGCTCTAAAAAGAGAAAAAAGAGAACATAGATTCTCATTGTAATGTTGAATTTTCTCTATGCTGGGCTCAAGCATGAGGTTTTTTCCAATTTTAGCATTTACTTGAACCATAAAGAAATGCAGCTACACCATTCACAATTGTTGTAGTAACCAAGATCACAAGAAGAAATACCATGCACAAGAACACAAGAAATATCCTGGGAAGCCCTTCTCAACAAGGGAAGAAATCCCAACAATCCTTTGCTATATTTTCAAGAGAAATACCTTCCACACCATAGACCTAGCACACAAAAGGGTGCTCTCCAAAACCAAGAAGCTAGCGCCCAAGAGAGGGGCACACTTCAGCCCTAGAATATGTACTTGCTGAAATTTCCAAAATCACATGTGTGTTGTGTGTTTCCTCAATGGGGAAATCACCTTTATTTATACTAGATTGGACACATCAAAAGTGGTGTCTATTGGCACAACAGGGCCGACCTCAATAACTCAGAATATAATTAATAATTACAATATTAATTATCTTTCACTTTATGGTGGGGCCGACTTGTACCCTTTACATCACAATTAGGGTTACAGGTAAATCTTACTCTTAGACAATATAGCAAGGGATCTCACACACCCACTAGTGCTTAGCCACTAGGGGCACGTCCACCTGTGCTCAGCCACAGGGACGTCCTACTCAACAGATCTCTATCTCACTGAGTCTCACTGGAGAATCATCTAGAGTACCACATCGTCTCAACTCTCTACACAGAGGAGAACGATACACCCATCTCATGGGCACCTTCACCCCTCACAGGGGTACACATTGTTTCATCTCAAATGACACACCCATATCATGGGCATCCTCACCCCACATAGGGGATCACAATGTTCCATCTCAGTCTCAGAGAGGAACGACACACCTATCTTATGGGCACACCCAACACATGGGCTCTCTGACAGGTCGACTCACTCAGTCTGTGTCCTGGAGGATGTCTCACGAAGCTGTAATCATCATGTAATATGAAGCAATAAAAGCAGGCCTCATAGTGCTCAGTTTCGTCTTCCCCTTTGGGTGATCGGTGGTGTGGTGGTGTGCTTACTTCTTGGTTTCTTGCATTTCCTTGTTCTTCACAATCTAAAGGAATGAATCAATCAATCATAACCACAACACATAGATTAGCTTCATTTTGGCAAAGTAACACTTTAATTGTTAGTTTAGCATTCTTTTACGTTTATATAATTTCAAGTTGGAAAATTAACCTGTCCCCTCAACTCCTCGTTGTTAATTTTGGCATCATCTACAGTGATTCTCCAATGAGAGGCCATGTGGGCCACCCTGAGGGTAGCCAGTGAGATTTGGAGAATCAACCAGTCTTATGAGGTATTGACAAAAGTTAGGGGGAACGTTAGAGGGAGCTTCCAACTTCCATGTGTGGAAGCTCCGGGTAATGAATATGTATCAGGAGCATGATCTTGAGCAGCATGTGACCTTAGGGATCGAGGAACCCACCTCTAATGCAGGAAGAGTTGCCTTAAGGAAGAATCAAGCAAAGGCCAAACGAATTATCTTTGACTCAGTCAAAGACAGTATAATTCCAGCAATGACTTCATTAATGACTGCCAAGGAATGTATGGATATCTTGGTAAATTTGTATGAGAAAAAGGCACCAAGTCAGAAGAGGACACTTCAACACAAACTTAAGTATTTGATGATGGAGAAATGTGAATTAGTTGTATCTTTCTGTTCCAGGATGACCCATATCAGAGATCAGTTCTTGGTCACAAGTGTCACATTGGATGATGATGACTTAGTGCAGGCCATATTTGATGGTCTTCCTTCTTCATGGGAGAATTTCTTATCCAGCAGGAGCGAGAGAGAGATTCAACCCACGTTTGAGAGGTTATGGCATGATTGTCTCCAATAGGAGAGTCGCACTGCTATGAGGAGCGAACCATCCAGGGAAGAACATTCAAAATTAGCATAAAAATTCAAGGGAAAGAAGAAGGTCACTTTCCAGAAAGGCTTTCAAAAGAAGATAAATACTAAAGGTACATTCAAAGGTAAGAATCTTGATACATATAAGATTAAATGTTTTAATTGCAATAATTTGGGTCACTTTGCTAGATATTGCTTGTCTAGGAAGAAAAGTCCAAGGAAAGAGAAACATCATGCCTCAATTGTTGAGGCTGATGAATCCAAAAGAAATCATAAAAGTCCTTCTAATGATAGAGAAAATAGAAAATAATATTACTTGGTTTCTGATTTATCCAGTTCAGTTATCACAGGTCGAGAACTTGGTTAGTAGACAGTGGTGCATCAAAGCACATGACATGATACAAGGAGATCCTTTCAGATTTCAAGAAGAAATCTTTTGCAGAGCAAGTTGAGCTTGGGGATGACAAATGTTACAAGATAAAGGGAGTATGACATCTAAGGATATTTGGGTGTCCAGTATATATTCATGTCCCTAAGGAAAAGAGGACAAAGATGGAGCCCTCGGGAAAGAAAGGGTTTTTTGTGGGGTACAAGGAGAACTCCAAGGCTTACAAGATATATGTACGCAGGGATGTGACTTTCCGTGAGGAAGTTGCATTCAAGAAATTCATAGAACTACAATAGGAATCAAAAGCAGTTCAACTAGCTTCACCCTCTTTTGAAAATGAAGAGTTAGATGATCAGAGGGAGGAACCTCATGAAGGGCCAAGTGATGAGCCCCTGGAACTTGTTGAAGAGTTGCAAAGAACTCTTGAATAACTTCCGGCCAAAAGGAAGCCAACATGGCTTAAAGAAACAATACAGGAAGTGAAAAAGATAGCTGCTCCCAAAGGAGCTTTCAGGGAAAGTAAAAGGCCTCATAGGTATGGAGGCTATGTTGCACTAATGAGCAACATCATTGATGTCGACCTTTCTTCATTTGAAGAAGCAGATAAATTAGAAGTGTGGAAGGACGCCATGCTTGAGGAATACAGGTCTATTCTAAATAACAATGTCTGGGATATTGTGCTGAGGCCAAAGGACAAATCAATGGTCTCCTCCAAATGGGTCTATAAGATCAAACATGCATTTGATGGGAGTGTGAAAAAGTTCAAAGCAAGATTTGTAGCCAGAGGCTTCTCTCAGAAAGAAGGAATTGATTATTACGAGACTTTTTCCCATGTAGCCAGATATACCTCCATTCGAGTTATTATTGCATTAGCTTTAGTTCTTGGTTGGAAATTACATCAGATGGATGTAAAAACAACATTCTTGAATGGAAAGGTTGAACAGGAGGTATTTTTGGAACAACCAGATGGTTTTGTACTGCATAACAAAGACACTCATGTATGCAAGCTAAGGAAGGCCTTGTATGGTCTTAAGGGGGCTCCCAGAGTTTGATGCGAATATGTACTTCAAGGTAACATGAAACTAACTTGTTATATTAATCATGTATGTTGATAATCTATTTCTGATAGGAGATGAAGGGATAATAGCCTAGTGTAAGAGGGAGCTAATCTCAGAATTTGAGATGAAAGACTTAGGCTTGATGCATTACTTCCTAGTATTGGAAGTGTGGCAAAGACAGGGAGGATATTTCTGGCACAAGGTAAATACACTATGGATGTGTTAAAGAGGTTTGGTATGATGGATTGTAAATCCATGTCTACTCCGATGATTACCAACCAAAGGAAGGTGTATGATTCTAATACGATCCATACCAAGCTAGATATATGCTATGCAGTGATTGCATTAAGTCAGTTCATGGCTAAACCAAGACAAAAACACTGGTTGGAAGCAAAGCACATCTTGAGATATCTCAAAGGGACCATTACCTATGGTCTAAGATATACATCCAGTGGTGGTTTTTTTCAGCATGGGTATGTAGATGTTGACTGGGCAAGAAGCCCAGTGGACCGGAAGAGTACTTTCGGATACTGCTTCAGTTTAGGATCCGCTATAATCTCATGGTCAAGCAGGAAACATGGATCCATTGCACATAGTACATCAGAGGTTGAGTACATTGCAACAAGTGACGCTAGTAGGGAAGCAGTATGGCTCAGAAAATTTGTTTCTGGGTTGTTTGGTGATAAGCTAGAGACGACGATGGTTCACTTTGATAATCAAAGTTGCATAAAGCTGACAGAGAACCCGATATTTCACGACAGGTCCAAACATATTGACATGAAATACCATTACATCATAGACATGGTCCAGAGAAAAATTGTAAATCTACAATACATAGCCACGAGCGAGCAGGTAGATGATATCCTGACCAAGTCATTGCCATTGATACAGTTT
Organism: Picea sitchensis; assembly: GCA_010110895.2. NCBI lineage: Eukaryota > Viridiplantae > Streptophyta > Pinopsida > Pinales > Pinaceae > Picea > Picea sitchensis. Next base: position 9,734 of record SNQJ01S0012207.1, on the reverse strand, counting down.
GTGCAGCTGAGAGGCAAGCTTGGTGTGGCTGAGAATGACTCCCTCGCTGAGAGGGAGTGCTAAATTTGGCAACATCGGCAGTCATTCTCCAATGAGAGGCCATGTGGGCCACCCTGAGGCTAGCTAGGGAGATTTGGAGAATCAACCAGTCTTGTGAGGTATTGACAAAAGCCAGGGGGAACGTACAAAGCTCTGTGAGTCAAACCAAAAGTCAGACGAACGAGATGTTATATGATTTTGCGAGTCTATCCAAGGCAAAGGAAGAAGCCTTGTAAGTCTAAGATAAAAGTCAAGATGTGAGTCTAAGAGCAAAAGTCAGTGGGAATGTACAACCGTTGTGAGTCAAACCAAAATTCAAGGTGAACATACAAGCCTTGTGAGCATTTTGCAAAAGTCAAGGCATCTAGAAAAAGTTAGGTTGAATGTACAATCCCTATGAGCTAGAAACAAACAATCTTC
>SNQJ01S0012206.1:139397-151784 GCA_010110895.2 Picea sitchensis | reverse complement strand
GTGGAGTGTCCTAGTATGATGTTATATTTTTGGCAAAATCTTATCATGGCCATGGACTTAAATTCTTACGCATTATCAGTGACTATATTTCGGGGACAGCCAAACCTGGATAAAATATTTTCTTCTAGGAAACTGATTGTTGTTGAGTCAGTTGCATTTCTCATGCGAATATCTTCCACCCATTTAGTGAAATAGTCAGTAGTAGTTAGAATCCACTTGTGTTGAGCACTGGAATGTGGATGAATCTCTCCAATGAAATCTAGACCCCATTCTTGAAATGGAGCTTCGGTTTTAGCTGGAACTAAAGGTAAAGCAGGGACCTTCTGCTTGCCTGTAAACAACTGACAGGGAACACAATTTAAGACTTTTGTGTTTACCTATGTGAACAATTTTAGGCTAGTAGTACCCGGCTCTTAAGATTTTATAAGTTGTTTCTCGCCAGGTGTGGTGTCCTTTGCATACTCCGACGTGGAATTCATCTATGACCCTTTCTGTTTCAGTCTCAACTAAGCACCTCAGCAGGAAACCTAAGGGATCTTTCCAATACAATTTACCATCTATGATACAGTATTTTATAACGTGCAACTTCATTGTCCTAGATTTAGATGGGGTTAGTTCACTGGGGCATTGAAGGGTCAGTAGGTAAGAAACAATATCATGATACCAGGCTGAAGTAGAAAACTTGTCGTGAATCTCAATTGTGGGTGTAGTGACATCAAGCTCATCTATCTTTAAAAATACCTTGTTCTCTTGCAACTGATTTATTCCAACTGCCTTTAAATTCAATTCGGCTAGCAATTTGGCCAAACCCTAACCTTTGATAATTTTAGTTGGTTTGACTTCCAGGTCAAACTCCTAGATCTTAGCTAGCCACCTGCCTCTTCTTTCATCATTGTCTGGTTGCACCAGGATATATTTAACAGAGCTTGAAGGCACATAAGCAATGATCTTTGAGTGCAACACGTAAGTTATGAAAACCTTGAGAGCCTTCACCATTGCATAAGCCCGTTTTTCCAATATGTCATACTTCAACTTAGCGTCTCTGAGAATTCTGCTAAAAAATGCAATAGGTTTATTGAAACCTTCCTCATTTTTTTGTAACAATACAGCAGTGATAGTGTGTTCAGAGGGAAAAGAAAAAATCAAAAACTCCTTTGTATAATTTAGGCTTGCCAAAACTAGTGCTTTACTTGTTACTCTCCTGATACATTAAAACAATGCTTTGGCTTCATTTGTCCACTTCACCTAACTGTTCTTCTTGAACATATTTGTTATCAATTTTATGATTTCAGCAAAGTTAGGGATGAATCTTCTCAAAAAAATTATTTTTCCTAAAAAAGACTAAATTTCTTTTACGTTTCTAGGAAAATTTATAGTATCTATCGCCTCAACCCTTTTCGAATCGATTTTGATTCCATATATATACACTTTATGACCAAAGGGTTTACCTTCTTGCATTGTAAAATGGGATTTCTTGGGATTGAGTGACAAACCAAATTTTTGACATTTCTTGAAACTTTGTTTGAGGTGTGTTAGATGTTCTGCGTCAGATTTAGAGAAAACAGTCAGCTCATCAAGGTAGATCATGATAAACTTATATTTTTTTCCCACAAAAGTGATATCAATGGCCCGCTGGAAAGTTTCCCATGCATTCATTAAACCAAAAGGCATTTTTTCATACATAAAGGTACCCCAAGGGGTAGTGAACGCAGTTTTTTCTTTGTCATCTTGATGTACTGCAATTTGATTGTAGCCTGAAAAGCCATCGATCATGGGCATTCGGTTAGCTCCAACTAATTTTTCTAAAACGTGATCCATCTTAGGTATAGGGTAATTGTCCTTTAGTGATCATCGGTTCAGGTTTCTGAAATCTACACACAGTCTGATCTCACCGTTTTTCTTTCTCACTGTTACTAAATTGGCTACCCACTCAGAGTATCTCAGTGGGAAAATGATTTTAGTGTCCAGGAGTTTTTTTACTTCTTTTTCTATCATCGGTCGTAGGATAGGGTTAATCTGCCTGAGTTTTTGCCTAAAAGGTTTGACACCTAGTTTAAGTGGAATTTTATGTTCTATTATAATCATGTCATAAGTTCTCAACTCGTCATAAGACTAAGAGAAAATTTATTTATACTATCTAAGCAACTCAGCATACTTAATTTTAATTTCAGGAGACAGTTACTTGGATAATTTCACCAATCTAGGATTTTCTTTGGTACCTATATTGCAATCTTCGACTTCCTCTGGCTGAGGTTGTAAGGTGGACTTAAAAGGGATGTCATCATGATTAAATATCCTTTCTAAGGGAATCATACCCTTGGGTATCTGATCATTTTTTAAAACAAGCATACGGTGATTACCGATTTTATCTTGGAACTCTTGGGGATATTTCCCTTCCCGCATGATCCAAATGGAATCATTCTGTTTTTCTTGGTCAGCATGAGTTTCGAAAATTCATCTACCATCTCTAAAAAAAATCGGAGTTGTTCATCGTCCTCAAAGACTTGCCAATGTTGTATGTTATTGGGTATAGAAGGCCTATGTCTCATTTGTATATGGTACTTTAATTTGAAAGATGTGGGAGGTGTGAATGTTGAAGATGCTTTGGCTAAAGCATTTGCCTGTTGGTTTTCCATTCTCAGAATGAAATGGATATTAACAAAGGAGAAAACAAATTCGATCAGATCCCAAACAAAATTTCAGTAATACCTTAACCTAGGATGTTTGGCATGGTACTGGCGATTTACTTGCTTCACGATTAACTCTACATCGTCAAAGACCTCTAATTTTTCAATTTTCATTCTCTTGGCTGCTTCTAATCCTAATACTAAGGCTTCATACTCACATACATTATTAGTGTGGTCAATGTTCCACTGTAATCTATAAGAGAAAGGGATAACGAATCTTTCACCAGGTGCCACAAAAAGCACTCCAGCCCCTGCCCCAAAATAAGACGAGGCACCATCAAAAAACATTTTCCAAACACCAGTGCTATATACATCATGTTTTATTTGTTCTTTTTTATTTTTTGTACAACTTTCTTCTATACATACATCAATATCATCATCAATAGATAAAATCCAATTGCCTAGATCCTAATCAATGATATAAACATGGTATTTATTTGGGTTAAGTGGGTCACTTACAGTAAATGCTAACCTGGTTTCTCTGTACAAACATGTGAACTATCCTCTGAAAACTGGAATCGTTGCATACATCATATCAAGTTGGAGGGATCCTCCAAGTTTGGCACCCCAGGACTTGGACAGGAGCATACCATACTTCTAGGGTATATCAGTGACCACCACATCCATTAGGATGCTTTTTGCAGGTATCTGTGCAAGTTTTAAAACTAAGACTTTTATCATGCCTATACACTTAACTTTTCTTGAATCAAAAGAATATAAATATCCATAGGGTCTGGTGATTTCAAGACCAAGTCTATCCATGATGGTTTTAGGAATTACACTGTGACAGGCTCCAGAATCTAACATGCAATTATGAGCAGGTGATTGTAAACAGACAGTGTGATGTAGAAAGGGGAAACAGTGTCTTTGGCACCTTCAAAATGTCGGCCAAAAATTATGTTAGGCTTGTCATCTTCTAAGTTTATAACATTGGCCTGACTTTCATTTTCCGAAAAACTAATTATTTTAGAAATTTGTTTTCAGTATATTGGGTTTTTGGCCAGTTCGACAAGAGGAATAGGGATTTTAATTTTATTGATTTCATTTTCCAGATTAAAACTTCCTATGGTTTTGTCAATTTCTATGGTTTGAGTCTCTGGCCCCTTCTTTTTAGCTTTCTTTTGTTGTGAGGCTTTTGTTTCGGTAACAGGGGTCTCTACTTTCTGTGTGTTTGAGGGTGGTGTTTCCACTGACTTTGTCTTGATAGGTTGTGTGTCAGTGGTCCTAGTTTTTACAGTCTACTTTTCAGTGATTTTTTAAACTGCCTCATCGGTTTCACCTCTCGGCAGGGTCTTTTTCACTAGAGCGGTTGTGGAGCCCCCGTTTCTAGGCCTTAGATTGTACTTCTGGTGGAGCTTGGCCATTATATCATCTGCTATTCCTTGATAGGTTGAATCTTCTGAAATACCATTGCTTTTGTTATTCTCAGATCTATGCTCTAGGTTCAAATATTTTTCATAATATTGTCTTGTCAAATAGGATTGTAGACAGTCATCACCAAGATTATTTATATCTTCATCTAGTTCCTCAAAATCTTCCCCATCTTCCCCTCCTATGAAATTTTCACTTTTAAAAGGGGCTTGGATTTTTTGATCCTCATTTTTAATTTGCCTTTGATGATTTTGAGGGTTAGGATTCCTTCTGAAATCCTTTCTGGGTAAATGTTCATTCTTTGCTTGATCTAGTTTCATTCTTGAGATCTTATTTGAGAGTTCTTTGCTGATTCTCGCCATATCGTCTATTTTGTCTTCCAAATATCTTCTCGATCCAGATGGTCCTCCTTGTTCTCTGTATATTCTGGTTTCTTTGTTTCCAGTTTTGAATTTTGTTTTTAGATTTCCTGATGCCATCATGTTTGATTCAATTTCTAAAGCATCATCTTGCATTTTGGTGAGGTCTACTGATTGTCTTTCCCTCAATAGCAGGGCGAAGTCAGGGTCAAAAGCTCTAGCAAAAGTTACTTTCGCTGTTGATTGGGATTTTATTATACAACTTATTAAACCGTTGGGTAAATTCAAGGAATGACTTAGAGTTTTTCTTCCTTAGAGCCCCAAATTCAGTTAGATAATAGACATGGTCTTTTCGCTCACCCCACTTTCTAATAAAATCATTTTCAAGTTCATCGTATGAGTGTATAGATCTTGCCGCTAGACTTCAGAACCAGGTTCTCACCTATCCTTCAAAAGTATGAACCAGGAGTCTCGAGTAAACGTCTTCATGCTCAAGTCCAAGGATGTCAGCAAATTGGTCTAAGAAATTGATGTGTTCGGTTGCAGTTAAATCTCCTTCTCCTGTGAACTTTCGCAGATTTTTCATGTAATTTTTTGGTAAGTCATGGAGAGGGACTGGGAGGACCAGAGGGGCATATCTTGCAAAAAAAATTGCAAATATCCAAGGGAGTGGTACTTCGCCACCTTCTCCTCCTCCTCTTGCACCTCCATCTCCACCTCCTCCGGCCACAACCATTGATGATCTAGAGTTTGAAAATTGGAGATTATAAGGAAAGGTTTCAAGAAAACGGTTATCAATGGACAGGAAACTTGAGAAAGAGGAACTAGGGAAATGTGGACCAACTCCTTCAGACAAACAGGGTGAAAATATAGGAGAATCAACAGAAGTTGAGTCAAGATATATAGGATAATTGTCTGGGTTTTGAGAGGTATAAAAATGAACCTCGAGAAGTGAGGAGGAGTCGGTCACAGCAGGAAGTGAGGTAGATCTTCTTCCTCTATTGGTGGAAGAACTAGTTGAGAAAAGTTTAGTCTTAAAATCAGGTATAACCAAATCAGACTCGGGGGTTACAATCCTATTAGCAGATGATTTCCCAAAAAGAGGTAGAGTATTTGATTCTCCAAGTAGATCCTTAGGGTCAGACTGTGTAAATTTAGGTTGACAAATCTTATTTGTTGATGAGGCAGTCTGCTTCAGGTATCTTCTTGATTTTAAAAAAAAAATTGGGTCGAAAACAGGCGAAGTCTGCTTGTCGTCTGGATTATTCATGGTGTTCTTTCGGTTAAGAGCTAGTTTAATCAATGTGGAGTCATCAAGTGAAATATAAAGGTAGCCTTATGGGGTTTTCAATCTTTTTTCACTATCAAAGAAAGAAAATGTCAATGTCATTCTCCCGAGGGAAAAGTTTTGTTTCTTCGCTCCCCGGCAATGGCGCCAAAAAGATGTTGTTCCTGAGTTTATACTTTAAGGCTCTAAATTATACTATCAAGGCATCCAAAAAATGGTAGAGAGAGCCAAGGGATAAAATATAGATATATAATGATAGGCTAGGGTCTATTTCTTAAATGTCTCTATCTAGCTTCCCAATTTTCCTGGACACTAATATCCCTTTCGATTGTTGCCCATGAACGTTCTAACTCAACCTGGTTGCTTGATGTTTGTAAAATGGTGTTAAATAAATTTAAAGCGATACTTGTTTGGTCTATTAGGTCGGGTTCAATATTGGGTTGTCTTGTAATTGGTACAGTCTTGAGGGATAAAGATTTGAGAGATAAATTCTGGTGTTTTCTTTTAGGGTTTGTTATTTTTGTTTCACAATATGTAAGAAAAACTTCAAGATATGAATTAATAGCATGACAAAATTAAAGGTTGTTTCTTGTATCTGAGTTAAATTTTAAAGAGGGAATGTTCATGAAGTGAAAAGAAAACATAAATTTGTTGACAAGGTGAGGCATCAATTGAAGAGGAATCTCCCATTGTAATAGAAGAAGATAATAGGAAGGAAAATGTTTTAATGAAGCATATGATAATGAAATCTAAAACATTCACAGGTCTTGTACCTAATGATAGCTGATACAGAGGAAAAATTGTAAATGGTTAAATAACAAGAATAATTAATCACCACAGTAGAGGTTGTACTAAATTGCAGCTAAGCATTCATCAATAAGATATATGAAACAAAATGAAACAACAGAGCAGCACATAACTCAGGCTTGACAGAATCTGGAATCTTCAATCTGCATTCATATTAATTCAGAGTATCTTAAAAATTACTTCATTACAATTAGCCCAGAAAAAAAAAAAATCAATTCTCGTCTTGCCAAAATGATACTTATACAAGTTCACCAATACTTGATGGTTGGTGATTTCCTAACTCCTAGGGGTAAGAAGTTACAAAAATGCAAACCTTAACCTTTTGCATGATTATCTTCTATTTTTTTACTAACTCGATAATATAAACTTTCAAAATGATACTTCATTATTTTGTTGAAGTCTCTCCCTCTTTTGATCTGATACACTCAATGAATTTCTCTAGAAAGTGCACAAAACTTCTAGGAGGTGTTGGAATATCCTTCGCTTCGAATAGATAAAACCTTCTCTGAACTTTCAGAAACCGGTCTTCAGACCCTTTATCAGCAAACTTAATTGATTGCATTTTTAATCTTGGTTGTACCAGCCACCTATATATTAGGGTAACATCAATTTCCTTTAGCTGTGAAATTTCCATCTAAATTTCGCTCAAGCTCTCTTTGAAGTTCAACTGATGTCTCACAATATTTATCTGTCCTAGTAGCCCAGTGCAATTATCTCTTCCAATACCTAATGATCCCTTGTCCAACAAGTCAAAGATTCCTTCACAATCATCTTTGATTTCTTTGGCTATCTTCTTATTTTCGGCTATATTTGTTTCCCATACTTTGAGCATGATCTCGCCTCTAATCTACTATGTGAAAGAAAGCTTTGGACTTTTCGACGTCTCTTTGTTCCCTTTTTTACACCCTATTACCTTATCTTATCTTCTATCTTGGTCAATTTTACCTCTGACATAAGCATATTTTTACTATTTCTTCCACAAACCTACCTTGTGACCTTATTCATGTGCATAATGAGGTAACCCATGTTAAAAACATGATTTGTTTGATTTCTTAATTAATTGGCACTAAATGATTTTTGTTTATGGTTCTAATTACTTTGATTACTTTAAGCAGCTTTCATGACAAGGCTTTATATCATCTTGTACTAATCTTTGGGATTCGTCCAGTACTTCCACTGGTCTGGTACTGCAAAATTCCAACTGTTCTATTCCGGTACTCTGCCTATTCTAGTACCAACTCTACACTGATTGATTACCAAGATATGTTACTATGTTAGTCTGGTACTAAACCCGCTTCTACAGGATTGACGTTTTGAATGAGTACACTAGCGATGGCTCCAAGAAATTGGTTGGCTAGAAGCATCCTTAGTTCATTTGAAGACCACGATAGGATTCATCACTCATGCACTTTGTGTCATGAGGATGAATTCCATTCCTTGAGATACGCTATGTTCACCAATTGTAATATTTTGTAAACATTCATTGATTATCTTCAGACTTTGATTGTAATGGATGACCTTCTTTAAAAGGGGCGTTGTGTATGTTAGTACCACCATTTTTCTTTCCATTTAGAGTCAGTTTTGAATCACACTATGACCCATGCGCCCAAAAATGTGAATTGAGGTACGTAGCACTATGAGGTTGAATTCAGCAAAGGGTCAGGTGGCCCTTGGAAATGGGAAATTGTGTCAGAGTCGGAAATTGTAAACGTGGTACGGCCATGTCTTTTCCCAGAAGGCCAAATCCTGTTAAGAAGTTAGTTTCTATGTGCCCTGGTCGACTCAAGTGGTTAATAAAGTTCACATCGATAAGTGCAGCAGTTATTATCAGTTCATCATGAAGGTCGAGGGAATGAAAAATCATGGTGTTCATATTATACATGCCCAGCAAACCTTATCACCTACATTATACATGCGGGGATTTTCCTTGGACAACCTGCAATTCGATTTGAAACATATTGTCACCACAAATTTGCTTCGTTCCAGCATGATTTCCTATCTTGGCTGATTCATTATAAATATCATATGCTTGGTGTGCCCTCTAGTCATAGAACTAGGCCTAAGATCTTTTTGTAGTTTCCTCTTGCCAATCCAGTTGGTTCACAACCGCTCCCCCAGTGCATTCGTTCAAAACACTGTGTGCAGAGTATACCTTGGTCACGCCATGGCGGCTTCTCAGAGTGTAGGAAAAGGCACGAGGAGCAGAAAAACTGCGGGGTCCGAACCTCAAATATACTGGAATTATTTCTCACACACAGCAACCATTCCCAAAGACGTGGAAGGAACCATTCTTTCACCTACAGAAAAGATCATATCAAGTCGCGGAACAGCCAAAGCAGAGAAATTCATATAGGAAATGGAGACGGTAAGAGCCCCCTCCTCCCAACAATAGTTTCCTCAGAGGAGGGGCAAGCCTAGAAAGAATGAGGAGATAATGAAGGCTCAAATTGTAGAAGGATTGGGCATCAGATTGGTAGCTGAAGAACTACTCAGACACGCCATCCAGCTAGAAACTGCTAGAAAATTGAGCCGCAAAGGCGGGAACAAAACAAGGAAAGCGGACACCGTGGGAGAAAATGAGGAAGTGCCATCTCAGCAGCTGAAGAAAGAAAAGATGGCTATTTCTGAGCTCTATCAAGAGAACAGGGAATTAAGGTGACAGCTAGCGACAAAGACCGTGGAAGCATCAATTGCACAGAGTCATGGAGGGAACATGGCATGGCTGAAAAGGCATCTTAGAGCGGCGCGGAACATTATTTTCTAGCTGTGAGAGGTGAAAAGGTTGGTAGAAGAAAGGCATAAGGAGAATCCCAGAGAATGCGAAGCAGCCGAAAAGGAAATCTGTGTGGCTCTTGCCAGTGCACAAAAAGAGAAAGTTTAATGGGAGGCATTTTCTTCATGGCAGTTTTGAGTGATACGTGTCCTCTAAAGTATCCTTCTGTTTTGATAACAGTCGCGAGAATTGAACAGTTGTTTGTTGTGCACAGCTCTCCAACAAATGGGTGCATAATAGAAGGTGAAGCCAACATTGTAGAAAACAAGTTTTTAACAGACACTTATTCACTAGGATACCTGATCAAGAGATACAGTGACACATTTTTCCCCACATCGGATTCTGACCTACGATCAGACCCTGTGGAGAACCTGAAGACAGTCATTAGTGGACAGGCATGATTATTGCCTATTTTTGGATAGTATCGTGCAAAGAGTCTCTGGTGCATGTGGGGCGTTTTTTCTCATTTAGGGTTAGCAGTTAAGAAGTAGGGCAGCCCAAGAGGTGCCCTAGTTTATATATTTCATCTTTTCGATGTAAGCCAGGTTCGTTGGAAATTTGGGTAGATGATAGTTATTGTATGTAATCTGATTTTTTACCGTAATTCAATGCAAAGTTCCTATGATTTGATGAAAATATTATAGTTGGGATAGTTGGATGTATTGTGTTTCTTTCTTTGCATATGTGTTTTCATGTTATCTTTATTCCATATATTTTTCTGTCTATTTCGGAATGAATTATCGAACCTATGGATTTGTTGTATTGCACCCCTTGTTCGTGCCACTTAGACAAAATGTTTTCCTCTCAAGCTAACTCTGAATCGTCCACAGGGATGCAACTGAGTTACTTCCTATAATTTATCCTGCCACACATTACGATTTTACATTGAAGGTTGTTTCTCACCTAGCCTTATCCTCTCAAATATAGTCACTGATTCATTTGCCATGTCTCTTCCTCAAATCGACCCCATATCCCAAGTTTTACTTTCCTGAGACAATATAACCAAAACCCATTTTATCATAGGTATTAAATCTAGCCATCGTTTTCAAAATCATATCCCACGTAGAGACCACGCCATTTTCGAGAGAGCCCTCTCTATATCCAAAAGGCTAGTTTCGGGTCTCTAAGTTGGTTGAAAAATTTACCTTCGTCATCTTTTTATCAGTCGAACAGATTTATGGAGTGCTAACATTTGGGTGCCCTTGTTAGGGACAAAGTTGAAAATATTTTTCCCGGGAGAACGACAAATGTTGAAGTTTGACCCCTGAGGGTAACAGAGGGACAAACACCCATACCGACTAAAACCTTTACCCTGGCTACTCTATTAAAAACAAACAAGTATCCCTAAGTAGAACTACTCAGGAAACCTGGCTCCAAAGATGTTTTACACCAGAGAAAATCCTGACCCAAACCCCTATGAGCCTGTGTGCAACTGCGAGAAGATTTTGTGCAAGGCTAGAGAGTAGGCTTCGAACCTGTTTTATTTCCTAGACAGAAGTTTGTCCTTTCCCAAAGACGACGCACAGAGCATTAACGAACTTGAGTTTGATGCACTTTTCAAGCAAACTCTGTTCAGGTCTAAGTAAGAAACCAGTTTGGACAAGATTGTTTTTGAGTCGAACAATTTCCAAGCCTTGGTGACAAATAATATTCCATAAAACCCAAATCCCCCTAGAGATATGGATGTCATATTCGCTCCCCTCATCATTTCGGCCCAGTTACACGACTTGCCTCATAATTTTATCCAAAGAATCAGACTTTATGACGCTGAGGGAAGTGTTTCCACCGAGAGACACCTCAACTGGTTTAACGACTTTGTCGGCCTGGAGGAAGTAGACTACGCAGATGAAAAAATGAGGCTTTTTGTGAAAATCATTTCGGGAGATGTAAGAAATTGGTTCAAATCCCTCCCACCCACGAGCATTCGGTACTTCATAGCATTCGAAAGGTCTTTCCTAAATAAATGGGGGGATAAGAAAAACCCTTTACATTTGCTAACACAATACAATAATATGAAGAAAGCACTGGAGGAGACGACTCAAGAATTCTCAGCTTGTTTCTTGAAGGTGTACAACTTCATCCCTGTGGAAGTAAAGCCCCCTCCTGGTGCTGTGCAATTGCGGTACGTAGATTCCTTCGATAGTGACTTTGCTCTGTTTCTAAGAGAAAGAAGATCGGTGAGTCTAGCTTCCATAATGAGTAACACTTTCAAGGTTGAAGTGAACATGATGGCGTCAGGGAAAATCAAACCAAGGTTCAATCGGGGTGAAAATATACCCTAGGGAGACACACAGCCATCGACGTCATGGTCCTCACATGACAAATTTGACATGATGATGAAGACCATGGAAACTTTGATGGAGAGAATGTTCACGGGAAAAAGGCCTGATGCGTGAGAACAAAACGACCCACAACCCATAAATCAAAATCTCTGGAGGGGTTAGATTCCTCAAATCAAGCAGTGGGACCCAGGTGACTAGCAGACAAGACCTCCTTTCCAAAACAACTACGTAGATGAGGATTTTGACCAGCCTTTCGATGACCATATGAATTGTTGTGATGACCAAAACCTGTGTGTGTTCTTGACAAAGAATGAAAACAATGGATATATGAGCCAAAATGAAGACTCCACACTGGAAACAGACGATGGTATGATACTCAAAACAAACAATGCACCATCTTGGGAGATGGAAGAATTCAAGAAAGGTTATCAAAATGATATCATGCAGTTCCAAAAAACGTACAACCTCCAGAGCAAAGATGTACCTACCGAGACGCAACAAACAAACTCTGTAAAGAAGCCTATAGAGGACACATGTTCCACGAGTCAATCGAGACCGGAAAGCACAACCAAGGATGCAATCGAGAAGGCGAATTCTAATGAGGAAGTCCCTAAGAAATCCCTAGAGATAGGCCAGGAGACGAGTGGAAAAGAGGTAGAAAATACTTGTTCCCTTTCAATTTTGAACACGAAATGGCCAAAATCAAAATCTTCATCCCATTCAATGAGTTTATTATAAAGGGTGAGTATCAGGAACAAATCATTAAAATGATGAAAAAGAGAGGGACGCTCCATACTCTTAACATTCGAGATGACCACCC
>SNQJ01S0012206.1:91638-113272 GCA_010110895.2 Picea sitchensis | reverse complement strand
TATATTGAAACATAAAGAATAAATAAAATTAGAGTAGAAAAAATATTTAAGTAAAACATTAAATTGCAATCGAGGATAGTATTTGGTATCATGTATGGGATTAAAGTTATATGTTACTAAAAAACATATGATCGCAACATAAGTATCTTGAGCAATGATTATGAGGGATACTAGCTTACTTGTGGATACTATCTATTCTGAAATTGTCTTTTGGTCCTAAAGTATGACCTAAAACTAGTTTCAATAGGCAAAGAGGTCGTCTTCCTTGGACATAAGGAAATGGGCTAACTGCCCAAGACCTAAAGGCATTGGTAGGAGTGGAAGTCTACCCTCTTATGAACCACCAATTGGTTATTTTGGGTGTTTAAGTTTTGTTTGCACACAATGATGTAATTGCATGTCTTGAGATTGTATCAATAGAGGTTTGGCTAGTAGCTCTGAGTATTATAGGTTTTTTCTTACTTCGAAAAAAAAATGGAAAAAAAAAAAAAAAAATTAGAGAAATTAGAAAATTATCAATTGGGTGTAGCTCAAGTGGCTGAGAAGAAACGTTGGTTCCTCCATGGCCTGGGTTCAAATCCCACTTTGGGACACGTTTTCTCTTCATGAGTTTATTCTTCTTGAGATGTTGACCCAGCCTTGAGCCCTAAATAATTTGGTTTACCTTGGATATGGTTCTCAAAATGAAGGGAAGTTCCCAGTGGATTTCCCCAAAAAACACATTACATAGAGAAAAAATACAATCATTCTTTGCCTTTTATGCAATAGTAAAAGATTAAGGCTTTATTAATATGTGAAAAAAATACAAAGTTTAATGGAGAATTTCTTGTATATTTTGAATGGTATTAAGGTGTAAGAGTATGAATTTTTTCCTTGGAAGTCAAAGCTTTGAATAAGAGTAGGATGTATACACTTTCTTAAACTAAGTAGTGAAACCCTTATGTAAAGGGGGTTCTTTATCTTATAAATAAGATAATGTCATACATCAATTTGGTATTTGGTTAAATCGTAACTTTAAAATTAAATTATTATCATTATAAAAAAACTATTTGTAAAATCTCTTACCATATTGAATAAATTGTTGTGTGAAAGAATCTCATATCGTGTAAACATAAACAAGAAAGTCATATACATCAATTTAGTATATAACTTTAAATTAAATTAATATTATTATTAAAACTCACTTAAAACATCATAAGGTTATAAAATAAAATAAAACCATCAAAAACATAGCTAATGACCACATAATTGAATAATCCATGATTAATTAATCTCATTGGAAATAAATTATATAAAATTTTCAATTTTTTTTAAATTAAAAGGGTCATTATCTAATTGTTCTATGTTTTTTCCCTTTTCATCGGAATCTAGCAACATAAATTTACAGGAAATCACAATTTATGTTATTTTAATAGCACTTTTTAATCCAAAAATGGACTCAGCGCGCTCAAAAACCTTTGGGGCACTCAAATTACATATAATTAACAACTCAAATCTGCAGATCCAACAAATGCTCAGCATATTTCTTGCAAAATTAAACCGAAAATATCACTGGAAAAAGGCAAAAACGTAGAACAGTTAGACTACAACATTAAGCAGTTCATTAAATTCACGGTTTTAAAACTATAAATATAAATTAACACATATTGATTCTTGAGAGAAGGGACTAAAAGGATGGTCTAGGCTTATGTCTTCTAATAGGGAAGGGATAAGGGCATGAAAGGGTGTGTTGAATAGAAGATTGATGTAAGAATTATTTTTTATCTCGCCTCTTTAGAGCATCTGTTTATGTAAGATTTATTTTTTATTTTACAAAGCATTTATCTTGCCAACTGAAACATTAGAGGTAAGGGAATTTAAAGGCGAGGGTGTGTTTTTTAGAGATTTTTTTTTTCCAAGGAAAAAAAGCGTAAATTTTATTTAAATAGAAAAAAAATTACATTCTGAAGAATGCATGAGAAGTCATGCATTTAGTCTGGTTGGCTGCAAAGTAGGCCATTCTGTCCTAAGCAATCCAAAACAATCAAACATCAAAGAAATATATAATACATAACATAAAATCATGGTAAAGGAGGGAAATCCCAACAAAACAAAGAGAGGGACCAAAAAAACCCATCATAACACCACCAAGGTAGATCAAAGAAACAAACCCAAATCCTCACTAAGAGCAACCAATAGACGAAACCCCCAAAGAAGCCCCAGATACTGAAAAAACCAAGTCAGACCAGCATACATCCTCCCAGAAACAAGTCCAAAATCGTAAAAACGCATGGCCAAAAGAAAGAGAGGGAACAAAACCCTGAACTCCATCACTAAAAAATGGAACATGGTACCAACTTCGTAGAAACAAAGAGATGAGGCTCCAAGTATACATCAAACCATGAATGAACTGGTACCAGAAAGAAGTATAAGCAAAGGAGGATCCAAACAACTGCAAAGGAAAGATTATGTCCCAAAGGAAAAACCCCAGCAACAAAAACAATGGGCCCGGACAACCAAATCTTACCAGATCCACTAGGAAAAACCACACAAAACCGCATCCCACAATAAAACCAAACGAGGCCGAGCCATATCATTTAGGAAGCAATGAGAGAAATGGGCATCAGAAGGCAGCAATAAGGGAAACCAACACCAAATCCCCGCACCAACACTCTTGTCTAGATCAAACCGCAGACACAGATCCACAACGCTGCTCACAATCTAGCCTCCACAAAACCAAGATCCGACAGACCGACGATCACCAGCGAACTCGCCAAAAATGACCAAGCCTGCAACAGGCCTCGTCGTTGTCTATCGCAAAATGTGTCTAGGGTAAACCCTATCCACAATCCCCTCCCTCTTTTTAGAGATATATTACTTTTTGATATATGTCATTACATGTTAGGATATTTAGACACTTAGGAGTTAATTTACGTTAATTTGGTTTAACATGTCTTTAAGTAAAGTGTGTGTTTTTAGTGTGTTTTTGTAACTAACTAATCCAATGGTCATGATTACATTTCAGACATAAAGTGATATGACGATTCATCTTCTCTTTGATACTAATGGGGCTTGATCTGACTTAATACCCAATTGGTCCATTATATTTATTTAAAGAACATGGCTGAGTGTCATTTTATTTAATAATTTATTTATTGAAAAGATTCATATATATTAAAACATTTTATTTTGCATTAATATATTTCCTCAGGGTAAGAGCATTGGATTTGGGACTATGGATTGTTTCCCTTTTTAGAGTTTTAACTACATAATACACTAGTGTATCAATCTTTGATCTACTTGTGTGAATGGTTTCATTAAAGTGTTTGATTTTAACTACATAATACACTAGTGTATCAATCTTTGATCTACTTGTGTGAATGGTTTCATTAAAGTGTTTGACCTCTATGAATATACCATATTCATCAAACATTGCACACAATTCTACCTCCTTCATTGAAAAGTGGTCTCCACCACAAGAAAAACCTATTTATTTATTTGTTATAAGCCAACCATATGATTTAATGAAATTTCCAAATAAATCATTACCTAATATAGCATATTAAACACAATAAAGTAATAAGCGTTCGAGTTTAAAATAAGCATAAAAAAATAGTCCATAGTTCCAAAATCTAGACTAGGCAATCCTCTGTTTCTACAAAAAGAAGTTCAAAACATACTACATAAAAGACATTCCACGTATTCTTCTTGGTGGTATGCTTGACAAAGACTCCTGAGATTCTAATAACTTTAAAGTACATGAAAATAAATGAAAATTTTGATTATTATTTTCCTCGCCTTGCCCCACATCAGAGGGGTAGGATTTATGCTTTTCCAGGTTCATTGAATCTTTGAGTTTATGGATTATTTATTATTCTTTGAAGTTCATCTTCACATAATTGTCAGATTCTTGATTATTAGAGGTTGAAGACTGATATTATTTACAAATATTTAGGGCCAAATTCCTTACCATGTTAGATTCAACTTCAAGGATATTGATTCTTTGCATTTGGTGAATTAACATATTCATTTTGTTAGTGTGATGTGATATATAGTGATGTTCAATCTCATTGATCTTTCCAGTGATTGAAATAAGGATCCTCTTGTTGAAATGTATGTCGTCCTCATGCTTTCAAAACATTATTCTAAATTCTAAGAGATCCGTGTTGTCAATATTGTGAACCTCTGATGTCTAGAAAGATTTAGAGACGGTTGGATGGAGAGAAGTCTTGTGTGAGTCAATTCTCCCTTGAAATTTGGGTGCTATTTCCAAACAAGTGATAGGATAAGGTTCAACACCAAAATTGCTTACATTGAATGTATCAGGGATATTAAACTCAAAGGAAATAAAACCCCGAGCAAACCATGAAGGGAATAAAGGCATGGTCAAAGTTGACAATGTGGTCACTTGGGTCCACTTAGGCTTGGAGAGGCTTGCAAGTGCAAGATAAGTCTTGTATAAATGGTGGATGTCGCAAAGGTGCTAAGAAATCAATCATTCATTTATCATCATTCACGAAAAGTGGAAAGGAGCTCTACAATTTGTGTTAAGTTCAAGGTTGGCATAATAGAGTGGATTACACTAATTGAGTGAGAAGAAGAAGAAAATGGGCCATGTAGGAGGCATGCATGCGGTTTCTTTAGGGGTTGGATTGTGCAAGTATGTTGGGTAGTTTTAATTTTCTAATCCCAACCCTAGATAAATTATTTCCTATTGATTTCCTTGTTGAAATAAATAATTATAGCTCATTGAATAAAATGTACTTGTTGAAATAATAAACTAAATCTAAATTGCGGAAGCAAATAGAAACCAATTTCAACACACAGAGATTTTATTCCCTTCAAATATGTTTTTCATTAAAATAATACCCAAGTATACAAGGCCTCCCTGACCGGGAAAATGACCCATAGAGAAAAATACAAATAGCAGCAAAACTTGGGTAAATTCTACTAAAGAAACCCTATGCCCCTGTTATCATTGTCTGCTACACTACTGGTTGTACAACAATTGTACAACCCATTCATATGCTATATGGCCTCTGCTATAGCCTATATGGTCTAATGTTGGTTGTAGGGCCATGCACAAGTTGTACAATGCAAGTCGTGGGTTGTACAACCCCTGCGAGACCCTACTCATGGTTGTATGTCCTTAGCCACGGGTTGTACAACTCTGTTGGTTGCTCCTGTGGGATGTACAACCCCTTCAAAAAAATTTAAGGCCTCTTCCTTGATGGTACAACCCCCCTAAATTTCTTGGCTGCAATATATTCCTCCTTCGAACTGAGCAAGAAGTCCTTATCTTGTTCCTCTATGAGACACTGTCTCTAATAGCTCCTCTATGAGTCAATGACTCCAATAAATGTATCTCTTGTGATGTATCTATTGCTCTCACCTTCGCTGCCTTTTATAATCTTGAGTGTAGTGTTGATTTTTCAATAAGCTAGGTTAAGCATGTAGTTCATTCCAATTTTTCATTTATCTTAACCATGAACAATAATGTTGCAGCAACCAAGATCACAAGAAGAAACACCATGCACAAGAACACAAGAAGTATCATGGGATGTCCATATCTCTGGCCCACTAGTTCTCATCCACTAGGGGCACATCCATAGGTATGTCCATATCGTTGGTTCACTTCATTACACAGAAGAACTGTATCTTCACATGTTCACATGTGCTCATCCACGGGCACGTCCACTCTATAGATATTCTTTCCCACTACCTCACACAGGAGAATCATCTAGATTTTCTCGTCAACTTTGCTGCTCAGAGGAGGCTAATACATCATCTTGATTTATTTTCACATGACGATGCACCCAGCACTTTGGGATTTCACACGTTCACCTTGTGCTCAGCCACAGGCACGTCTAACTCAACAGATCGCCTTTCCCACTGGATAATCATCTGGAGTTCTTCTCAACTCTCTGAATGGAGGAGGTCATCTCTACGTTCCAGTTCTGTCTTAGGTAGGAACCACATACCCTTCTTAGGGGATTTCTCTCAGGTTTGTAAGCAGGAGAAAGACTCACATAGCTGCAATGAACCACATCTCACAGGTTTGTAAGCTAGAGAATGTCTCACATAGCTGCAATCATCAACATGTATCCCTAACCCTAATATCCAAAGTGATCAATGATTGAGATTTGATCTCACCTCACTTGATATCAATGACTAAGATTCATTTAATTCACTAATGCCAAAAACTTAGGCATTTCATTAAATTAACCTCTATTAATTATAAAATGACATTCACTTTAATAATTGGATTATTAAAGTGAATTTCCAAAGTTCTAAGAGGTATCAATGACGATTTCCACATGTTAGACACAAACCAATGTGGAAATACTTATTTGAGCTACAAACTTCAATAGGCAGTAGCCAAAAGGAAATATTTTGTTAGCCTCATTGTACATCTATAATAGAGTTGCAAGCAAGAGGCTAAAACTCCCTTGTTTTATATCGTTAGCATTTTTCATCTAAATAAAGTTAAGGAACTTTCCTTGGGTGCCGCCTATACATGTGTGTTGTGGACTCTTTATGTGTCGGATGTTTATATTCCTTTATTTGCTTTGTGTTGGCTAAGGTGTTAAAGTATTGTTAGGATGTTTTAAAGGTTGTGGTTCGGTGTGTGCCTACTGTTGAAAGAACTTGGTTGAGTAGGATTTAGTTTCATTTGACATATTGTAGCTTAAGGAAAAGTTACGGACAATCCTTTAGTGAAGAGGCATAGTCTGGTTGTAGTAGGTGCAAGTTGTCCAAGTGATGCAGGAGCATCGCCAACAAAGCGTGAGTGGAAAAAAGCTCAACGCACTAGCGAGCATTTTGAAAATATTTTGAATTAAAGAAAGGCATATCATGCAAACATCTGAAAAGATTGTAATTTATGAATTAATGTTTTAAAGTTGGACGATCGCATGAGAGCAACGGGGAATGTATTTTATTTTAATGTAGTAGCTTGCAGTACAGATTTGATGTGTTTGCTCTTATTTGTCTGCCAAAAACTTTTATTGTAATAAAGCCTTAGTAGTTGATAGCTTTTATTTCGATAGGATAGCACTAAGGTAGCTTGGAGGGAAAGCACAACGAGCTCATGTTGTATAAATGTATGTGTTGTTTCCCAAATGAGGTTGTTGGCATTCTAGCTGTTGAAGTTATTGATATAGTTGTTTTAGAAGTTGTTGAAGCTTATCAGATTAGTGTATGAACCCATGTACATATATCATTTGAATGAATATAACGGAGGAGCATTGTCCCAAATGTTGGTTTTATTGTGTCTATTTGAATGAATGAATGGTAGGCTTTTTGTTAGTTTCAATTCTCGGTTATTTCTTGTCCTTATGTTATGAATGCATTTACATGGTTGAATGTATGAATCTATGAGATATTAGATAAGTTTCAATTGTTCCTCTTCTATGAGCGAGTGCAAGGAGTGCATAGTGTCTGCAAGGTGTGCGTTAACAAAGTCTATTTCGACTCAAAGCTCAGAAGAGATAACATGAAACCTGTCTAAGCAAGGAGTGCATAAGAATCCACAAGGTGTGTGTTGACAGAGTCTGGTTTGACTCAGAAGTTTAGCAGAGATAGCTTGAAGGTGTGCATAGGTGGAAAACACGCCTAGAGTCATATTTTTCAAGACGAACAATTGAGCCTTTGAGAATTGTTGCAAGGAGTGCACAGCCATCCTTCAAGAGTCAAGATTGAAGGAATTTTGTTGCAAGGCGTGCGCAGAGTCGATACTTGGTTGAGTTTTCGAAGGAGTCATTCTGAGAAGTTTAGAGTGTCAAGGAGAAACAAACCCAAGAAGATAATTTGGATTTTTGTATGCAAGTGTGCACATTGTCCGCAAGGAGTGCATGACAGAGTCTTTCGAATCACAAGATCGGGAGGAGTAGCCTAAGTTGTTTGCAGGAGAGTGTACGAAAACCTATTGCAAGGCATGCACAGAAGTCAAATTTCAACGAAGTGTCAAAGAAACCTTCTGAGGAGTTAAGTGTTCAATGAAGAATAAGCTCAGAAGAGATAGTGAGCAATAATTATTCGTTTGGGAGGAACATGTTAAAGATTCCACAAATTAACGAGCAAGATCCGTTCAGAGGAAGCAGAATCAGTCCAGACCATTAGATCTGGGGGAGTTGCATGGAGGATAGTCGTGGAGTCTTTCGACACTTCATGGTTCAGAGGCTTGAAAGTGTTTGAGGAGCGGGGATCGTCGAAGTCCTCCATCTGCGAAGAGATCTCAACCGTTGGTTGCAGAAAGGGTACGTGGAAACAGATTGAAGAGTTTGGAAGGTAGACTTCTGGGAGGTTTGTGTAGAGCAAAGGTCAAACTAGTAGATAATATCATGGCCATTGATCTGAGGAGGACGTGTGTCTGAGATCCACCTAGTTCATAGGAAGAGTCCTTCAGAGAAAAAAGGAGTTGTCGCGTTTAGAACTCCCGAACGCCGAACTCTGAAGTAAATCATAGTCGTTGGTTGTCAAAGGTCTATGGACCATATATCTGGTCCCAGGTTAGCTCATCAATTCAAATATCAAGAAAATGAGACTAAGTTGTTCACAAAAGATACAAAGCGTGAAGTCGTGAAGGGAGTTGGCCCACGGTCACAGCCCGTGGTCATATTGGAGAAGAGTCTACCACGGGAGTTATCACTCGCATTTTGGTGTTGCCAGAGGCGTCAGAAAACGGTTGTACGAGTATTTTGAACCTGTGGGTAACATCAAAGGGACCTGTGTGCCTTTTTTTTAAGGTCTATTGAAGGCCCGAAGAGTCGATTCGGTTCAATATTTTGAATATCTTTGACCGGGAGGTCGTAGATCCTCTAGGAGGGGAGGGGGTCTTGCATCACCAAGCCCATATGGCCAAAGAAAGGTAGTGTCACATGACCTCAAGTGCTAAAATAGAATTGGAAGAAACTCAATTTAAAAATAATAATTTGAGCAAACTGTATGTCTATGACACCATCCATCTAGGAATTGAACTTGGAGGTCAGTAATAGAAAAATCTCATTCATTAACATGTGTGTGTGTGTGTGTGTGTGTGTGTGTGATGATGGTTAACGTTCAGTAAGACCAAATTTGGACTATCGGACCTTAAGAAAGGTAAGAAATCACTTGGTTTGCTTTAAAATTTTATTTTTGTGCTTGAAAAACTTGAAGAAAAGCATTCTTAAATCATCATAGTTTTGATGAATTAAAAGGTTAGCAAGATCAGTATTGTAAAAAAAAAGGATATATATATATAAACCAAACAATTACATTTTGTATTATTAAATTTTTAAATATTTAATTAACCTATATATATTATTTACAATAAATTTATAAAAACAAAATTAAAAACTAAAGGATTTTTTTTTCATTTATTTTTTTAATAACAAAATAGATAAGTATTGTAAAGAAATTACAATTAAAAACTACACTTATTCAATTTTTAATGGTCCATAAATGTTAAATGTTTATAATTAAAATACAAGTAAAAACATAAATAAAAAATAAAAACATGGATAATATTTGATTGACAATATTATCTATCAATTTTATATTCTCTATTTTGATATTAATTTCATGATATACATGATTGATATTCATATTAAAAGGGCACTACATAAATAGAAAGTAAGAGAATCTTTTGCATCTTTCTAAGCTAGATTCAAAGAAATTTTGGAGGCAAATTCTAACTCGTAAAACTAAAGAAAATGCTATGATTTCCCTGATAGACTAGAATCCCTACTGTGATCTCTCTGTAATTTCCTTGGTTGATGAGGAAATAGGTATAGGAGTAACCTCAAACCAACTTGGAGCTGGAAGCTAGCCCTTCCAACCAGAGAGGGCTCTCTCTTCAAATCAACCACTGAAAGGATTGGTTTGGTTTAACTCAAAGGTTATATCTCTACGATAAATGAATTTATAGGGTTGGTGGCAATATGAACAGAAAGTACATTGGGCTATGGAGTCACTAAAGTCAAAAGTCGATAAAAACTTGCTGGATACCTGGTATATTTAAGAAAGGATTGAATAGAGGCAAGATAGAAAATAATATTTTAAGCCAAATAGATATATTGTAGACAGCGGGCTTACAAAGAAGACAATAATCCTTTAAGGCATCTATCAAGGATGAATCTCAAAGAAACTATAGCAGAAACACAATTTGAACAATATGCAACAGAGCATTTGATAAAGATGAATTCTGATACATATATTTCATATCAACCTAGAGAAGAAATCATACAATATCAAGTATAAAACATGAAAATAAAGACTGAGGAATCACATGGATAAAATATCACAATCACATGTATATTTGTGGTCAAAACTCAAGGACTTTTGATCCAACAATTTTTTCATTAACAACAAGGAAAAATTACAATATCTTCACTAATATTCCTATACACACTTGCCAACTCTTTAGTTTTTGTGGATTCCTAAATTTATACGAAAACATATGTCTATAGTATCAAATTCGGATCTAACTATCACCCTACAACAGTGCTAACAGTTGCACATAATCAGCATAAGATCTTTAACGAACTACTAAAAAGAAGGAGTCGGCTTGGACTCATTACAACGACTTTGATATGACAATAAATGAAACCCAAAATTTGTGATTTCCACTAATAATGTTCGTTGGATATGGGTTGGCACACTTGTCGAACCATTCAAGTTGGTTTGGAGGTGTTTTGGTCATTCTATCATTGTTGCACAGCAAGTCCACTGTGCAATCACCACCTACAAGAAAATGCAGCAGAGTTGCGCAGCAACAAGTGGTCTGATCACACATGTGGTTAATAGTTCCTCCTTGATAATATAATATGCTTATGTATGTAACATTTTGCAAAAAAGGATTCAAAATGAAAAAATGACAAAAATGTGTCAAAAAGGTATCAGTGGTTCAGTTCTATGTTGCTTTAGCTAACAAGTCAAGATTTCCCTACTTTCCAATCTCCACATGCTGCAAACTTTTCTTGAGGGCCTTGTTCTCCTTCCTCAAAATGAGGTTTTGTTGATAAAAACTCTCCAATTGTCTGTGTAAAGGCAGGGTCCTTCTCACCATTGATGTAGCTTTATATATTTCGGGTCCACAATCTCTTAGGTGTTTATCAAATTTCATTTTGGATTTCTTATCTTCCTCCCTAAGTTGAAATATCACATTTTGTGCTTCTCTGAGTTTCTTATTTATCCATTTGAAAGTGTGTTTTCCTTCATCATCTTTCTTTTCTACTGGTTGATTCTGCGCTGGGATTTCCTTTTGATGTTGCAACTTACTAGTTGAGGGCCTTGTTAAAGGTACACTAGGCTTAGGAATCTCCTCTACCTCTGGAGTCTACTTTATTGTTTTCCCTTTACTCCTTGTTTTGGAGCCAATTTGAGTTGATAGTGTTGACCTTTCTACTATCACAGGGGTATCTTTCCTGAAATCTTCTTCTAGAGACTTATTCAGTTCTCTATTTTCATGTTACAACTGTGCTATAACAAGTGAGTCTTCTTCAGTTGTTCTTGCAACTCAACAATTCAATTGTCTCTGTCATTTGAGAGGGTTTGTTGTATGAAGGTTTATGGAGTCTCACTAATTTCACGTGATGTATGTATAGCAAGCATTCTCTGCTGCGGTTGGTGAGTGTTTTTCTAGGAGCTTTGGTTGCTTCTGGAGAGAAATGGAGTTTCTTCCCTTCTTTTTATCTTGTTGACTTAGGAGTTTCTTCCCTTTCTTTTTATCTTGTTGACTTGCTACAGGCTCTTCAGTCTCTTTTACCCTTTTCTTGACAAAACTCTCAGGGATTGATGTTGTAGTTATTTCTGCTAATGAGGGTGCATTTCTCAGACTTTGTGGGATGCCTATGGAATCTACTACTATGCTTAATGAATTTAGAAAATAATCCTAGTCTTGATTTATCTTTCTGATTTCTTCCAATATTAATAGTTTGATCAAATAAAAATGGAAGAGGCTAGCATATCCTTGCTCCTTTCTTAGTTGTACTATGTCAGCCATCCTTCCTAGACTTCTGAGGAGGTAATATGGCAGATTCAAAGGCTTCTTACAAGTGAAGTTCATTAAGAGTCGGATATGGTATTGGTAAACCCTATTAAATATCCCTTCACATGTAAAAAACCTCTGAATAACCCTCAACAAATCACTATAACTTTCCAATAAAAACTCTCTAGGCATGGTAGCTCTGAATTTAGTATTTTTGAATTCAAGCTTCAGAAACTCATGATGGTAAGACATATTCAACTGCATATCTTTAAACCATTGTCTCCATGAGCAGGGATTTATATCGCAGCAGCAATGTTATCTTTGGAAACCTACAACTAGAGATTGCCCACCTTAGACTCAATGCCATAAAAATTCTCTCCAAACTCCCTCGCCACCTATTTGTTGTACCCCTGAAGTTTTTCACAAAACCTAATGCAACCCACTTCTTCAAAGGATACTTTAATTTTTGGGTCAACGTTTACCAAATTTAAACCATATGCCTCAAACCTCACGAAATCAACACCCTTTACATTATTTCTTCTATGTTCTAGAGTTGTCATGATGGTGTGTCAACCTTCAACACAACAAATGAAAATAGTAACCTCTACGCAACAAAGTAACCTTTGTGCAGTGCACAGCAACGAACAGAATAGGGACTCGTGCACGGCAAATGAGAATAGATTACTCTGTGCAGTAAATGAAAATGGTGTCTTTTGCGCAGCAACGAACAACAATGTCCTCTGTGCCCTTTCCACAGCAACGAACAGAACAGAGACTTGTGCACAAAAATATTGGCCAGGAGGTTTTGAAATTCCAGATGAAGAGAAACGATTTCTTGATGCTTTGTTTACCTGTAGGGAGGATAAATTTGAAAGATAACTTCAATTAAAACATAAATTATGCCATCATACCTCATCGTACTTCCATACATAGCATTGGGACATTGTACATCAACTTGCGTTGCGTGATGATTTTCTTGATGATGCCACATGTCCTTGATATATTTGAATTCATGAAACCGTTAGAACTTTGACAAGACTGAATTTGACTGTCTTGAAACGACATCATGACCCTTTAGTGACACGACAACCCACATCTTGGTGAAAAATAAAAACCATAAGTTACATGGTTAAAAAACAAAACCCAACCCATGACAAACAAACCTATGACTTAGGGGAAAAAGTCCTTCAATGTTCTTATTTGACCCAAGACATGACTTTATCCTATAAATTCATTCAAACCCCTAACAACCTATTTATAGGACACTAACACCTACCTTAAAAATATTTATGAATCTCGTAATGTCCTGGACAAAATTCCAAAAGTTTCTACAGAAGATGATGTTTTTTCTATAGAATACATAAAGTTTGGGGTTAAGTGACTCACAAACAGGAAAGTTAAGGACATTGAGGGCTACCAAACTAAAATATTAAAAGTTGGAGGGCTTATTTTGATCCCTCGCATACACAAGCTCTTCAATTTAGCAGTCAATCAGGGCTTCCCTAAACCTTGGACTCAAAGCCTCATTGTACCTATTTTTAAAAGTGGGGATAAAATAAACCCCTCTAATTATACAACCATTATGATTAGCCTCATTTTATCCAAGCTATATGGAAGTATTTTGGAAAAGAAGATAATCGTATGGCTAGAAATCCACGGAAAAAATAGCTAAAGTTCAGGTCAATTTTAAAGGTTATCATTCATCTTTGGACCACCTTATCACGCTTAGGATCATTGCAGAGGAGTGTCACAACAATAAAATCAATCTCCTTTATTGTTTTTTTGACTTTAGGAAAGATTTTAATATTGTTCCTAGGACCAACCTTTGGAATAGGTTAGAAGAGTTAAAAGTTCCCTTCGGGATGAAAGTTGCTACGGTAAGGTTGTATGAGAATGTTATTTCCAAGTTTAGGAGCACTGGGGATTGGCCAGAATAAACTAACTGCAATATAGGAGTCAAGCAAGGTTGTCTCATATCCCCTACCATTTTTGGTATTTACATTGACAAGTTAGAAGATTGTTTGGAAGTCGCAGGTTGTGTTGGACCAACTCCTGCCAATATATCAGTCGTTCGTCTTCTTTGTGCCGATGATATTGTTCTTATGGTAAGGAATCCATATGAACTTAGTGAGAAGCTTATAATCCTCAAGGACTTCTGCTCAAGTACAAGTATGACTGTGAACACTGACAAAATGAAGGTTGTGATCATTAAATCCATCAAGATCACTTACAATACTTTTGTATATGACAACAATATCTTGGAGGAAGTGCCTTCGTGCAAATATCTTGGAATTGATATTCATCACAAGCTTAATTGGAACTATAGCATTGAGAAAAGGATAAATGGAGGGTGGAAAGCTTATTATGGGCTTGAAAATAATTGCAAATTAATAGACCTTTGGCTATGGGATAAGGAAAATCTCCCCTTTGAGACTCTTATCACTCATGTTATCTTATATGGATGTGAAGTTTGAGGATATAGTATCTCTCAAGAATCTTGGAGAAAGATAAAGTAGATCCAAAAGAATTTTATAACTTATAATCTCAAAATTAAAGGCAATACACCATAACCTATCATCCTCATAAAAGCGAGTATTTCCCCCATTGAGAGCACAACTATGATTAGGTACCCAATGTACAAGAACAAGATAAACAACATGGATGACAAGAGGCCCCCCAAAATTGCTTCAAACTCTATCCAAAACCACCAACGACTCAAGTGGGGATGGCATAATGATGTCAAGTCTTGGCTAAATCATTGGGGAATAAAAGAAGAAGTTATTTTGTAAAATATCAATGATATTAAAAATATTGTACAAGCTAAATTTAAGAAGAATCTATGGTGTGATAAATAATTAGAGGATAAAATAAAATAAAGATATTATAAGGAGGTGGTTAACCCTAATCTTGAATATCAAAAGTATCTCTCGGTTTTGACTATAGCGTAAAGAAGAGAATCAATATTGTTAAAATAAGAACTAATTCTCATGAGCTGCATAGTGAAACTGGGCATTGGGAAATCCCCAAAATACCATGGCATGAATGAATCTATCACATTTGTGATAGGAAGAGGGTTGAATATGAAAAGCACTTTCTCCTAGAGTGCCCTGCATATACCCAAATTATATCTCAATTTCAAAATATTTATCACAATACTGACCTTCCTAACCTTCTAAGTCATCAAAACTTTAACGATCTTGGAATGCTTCTCTTAATGCTTCTCAAGCATTGAAATAACATTTTAAATAAATCCAAGTAATCTCTTACTTTTATTAAGGTATGATAGACCATTTTTTATCCTGACGGATGTTAACCACCACCACCATCATCATCGTCACCGTCACCATCACCATCACCATCACCATCACCATCATCATCATCATCATCATCAATTAACTTCAAATAACAAACAAAATTAATATAATATGGAAGTTATATATTCATAAAAGTATTTTTTCAAAACTGATTTTCTTTTCCATTCTTCTCCCTCATTTTATTCTTAATTTATAGTTAAAATCAACTCATTTTTACTTTCATATTTCTCCATTCTAATTTTATAATTAACTCATTTTTTCTTTCATATTTCTCCATTTTTATATTATATTTCTTTGGTTATGAAGATGACCCTTTTATAACATTTATTACACATTGGATGAAATCTTCCACTAGCTTTGTGAATTCGTCAGTGAGCTTGGAACATGAAATAGTTCTTAATCTTGGAACATGACATTTTTCTCAATAATAAATTAGGAATCACCTTCTATTACTAGAGATTTGATTTTAAATTATCTTCACATCTTGGTTGTATATATGCATGTAGCCTAAGTGGGCCTAATGGTTAAGAACATGTGTTTCCTCCTAAGAGATCACAAGTTCAAATCTAGACGGGGGTAGGGTATGTAAATTTTATATTTGTGCTACTCTATTTAAAACATTCTCAGTCCATATTTTACAAATATAATTTTAATTATGTTTAAGCATATTTTACAATAATTTTAATTATGTTTATGAATATTTTATTTAATAATTGTGATATAAAATATCATTATTACTTAAAAATTCTATTGATAAGCTCTCAATAAACTTGGAATAATGGCCCACATTCATGTCAATGTTTCAAACATAGACACATACTTTTTGAAGTGTCAATGCCAATACCTCCAAAAGGAACATTTCTTATCACTTATAAATGCAAATCAATTATGGTCCCATTAAAAAAACTCATAGAATATGTGGTCAACTACACCTTGGTATCTAAATGAGTACATCCACCTTGCATGTATAGAGTACATGCACAAACATGTACCCCACCTTGCATGTGTGGGTTTACCTTAACAAGCATGTGCCCTTCCTTTTCAATGGAGTTGATGGGACACTCGTTTTCAATTAAATGAATTGGCATATCCTTTATTTTCGAAAATGAGAAGGGAATGGCAAAAGAATTAGGGGTGGATACATGAGAGATTGAAAGTATAGGTTTTTTTTATTTTTTGCACTTATATTAAATTGTATTAGACATTTTTCAATTTTTGAAAGGAAATATTTTCACTTTGAAATTGTGAAATGAAAAAGAAATAAAAAGTGAAATTGTGATCACTTAACAAATCGGAAATGATCCTTGCAATTGTGTTTCTCTTCTTGAGTCCATTGTTTCTTGAGTCCATTGTACATATGTTGTTAACATATTATACACAAGTTTACACTCCAAAACATGAGTTTGTACAATTCACATTAGATTAATAATGATTATACTTTCTTGTATATACTTCTTCTCTACAAAATTCTAATCGCATACATTTTATTGTTTGTGCCAAATAAATGTTTAAATATATATTGTAAAATATTTATATCATAAGCATCATAGCTATAAGATACGATTTAAATTTATGGGAATTTTGTTATTTTGTTATTTTGTTTTGTTTTATTAATTCTATTTTGATTAATTCTGTCATGTTAATTGAGTTTTTGCACCAAGAGTAAGAGTAGTGCACTGCATGCATTTTTAGCTCACATAGATGTGTCACTTCTATAATGCTAATAAATTAAATAAAATAAAAAATTAAAACTTGTAAAAATTAAAATTAAACAAAAGGTGAATGGTGTTGTTCATAAGTGAATGGTGTTACTTCTATAATGCTAATAAATTAAATCAAAAAAAATAAAAACTTATAAAAATAAAAATAAAAACTAAACAAAAGGTGAATAATGTTGTTCATAAGTGAATGGTGTTGTTCATAAGTGAATGGTGTTATTCATATTGGCAAAGGATATGGCCACAATGTGGAGTCCCTCATTTCAAAATCGATGGGAGACTATTGAAAGGATTAATGTTATGAAGGTATAGGAATAAATCATGCTTTCACCTTGTTTGCACAAATTACACTAGCAACTAGCCATGATGGCATTTAATGTCACATAGGTAAATAATATGATACTAGAAATTTTATGGTCATAAGCACCGAATAAAATAATAAAATGTATGTACATATACAAATACAAATCCATAAATGCAAATGTCAATTCAAATACATTCATTTTAAGAAACTTTATATGAAAATATCAAATCCAAAGAAAATGGCCAAAAGGTGATTGATTTCTCAAGATTTTTTTCAATCTACTCTTAACTCGAACACAATAAAAGATTATGCCACTCGTATTTCAAGATACATTTAAAACTAACCATATCTCGTGAGACAAATGAAATTGACTCAAAAGTTTAAATATTAATATAAGATTGTTTATTGATTTTTAAGCTACTTCTCTTCCTTTTAAATGGAAATAATGCAAATAATGCATCAATAAGTAATTAATCAATTACACTAATTTTTATATATTCACTGAAAGGATTATGAGTCAAGTTTTAGGAAATTATACTTCCACACTAAACCTAGCAAAAGAGAGAAAGAAATATTTAAGCTGGAAATCAGATAACAAAGCAAACACATAGTGTACAGAGATTTTACCCTGGAAACCCAAATATGAAAACCAACATTCCTTGAACGTCTTGCTCTCTTGTTGTCTTATTCATTCAAAATAAAAGGTTGCATGCCTAACCTCGGTCTACACCTAAGACACAATCGACATGATACCTTCTTGCTTTACACAATAACAACTTTGTAGCCAATTCAACTTACATCTGCATGACCAACAACCTACTGCTAAAGATTAGCATCAATATCGTTAACAATTAGCTTATACAGTATTACAACATTCCTTATTTATAGACTTTACAATAGGAAAAACCCTAAAGAAATTTGCCCAAAAACGATTACAAATCCACGCACATCATTGGCTACAAATCCTACGAATCTCGAGATTCTGTTATAGTCAACTTTTAGTCGGATTACCAGTTGACTACCAGACGACCTTCATTCGATCTTCAATCGATTCCCACATGACCTCTTGTCAGTTGAAATCTTCGACTTGTTGTCGATTACTTCAACTTCGAATTTTCTCGGTTGAACACTTCGACCTTCGAAGTTCACTCCCAATAGATCCACCTCAACTAGACTTTAACTGCAAAGAATATAACAACCCAACACTCTCCCACTTGTTGTCTTGTTTGTTGAACCAGGAGTTTCCTTAACTTTTTTTCACATACCCAAGGCAACAATTTCCATTTCCTCTCTACATCAAGAGAACTTCACAACATTCACAGACTTGGTCAAAGAGACTCCTATGTTTTCCAACATGTTTAATTTCTCCAACAACACCTTGTTGTTTTCCAGCATGTCTCTTATGAAATGGTATTGTACATCAATATTCTTAGTCTTGGAATGATAAGTTGGGTTCTTTTCCAGAAATATTTCACTTTGACTGTCGCAACTTATCTTCATAACTCTCTGCTAAAACCCGATCCCTGAACACAATCGTTGTAGCCATATTGCTTATTTTCTTCCATGAGTGGTTGCCATGTATTTAGCTTTTGTTGGTAACAAGGCTATGACTACATGTCGCTTAATCATTTAGTTGATTCCTCCACCAAACATCTTGAACACATACCCAATGGTCGACCTCTGTCGATCCAGATCTCCATCCCATTCGGCATTAACAAAGCCATGTACATCTACTTGATTGTCATCTTTAGGTTTCCCTTGGTAACATATAGCATAGTCTTTTGTGCCACACAAATACCTAAATACTCTCTTGACAGCTATCCAATGCTCCTTTCTAGGTGTCGACATGTATCTTCTCAACACTCCCACTGCATGAGCAATGTTTGTTCGAGTGAAGACCATCACATACATTAGATTATAAACATCACTTGCATAGGGTACATGTTCCATATCCTCTATTTCTTCCTGTGTCTTTGGACATTGTTTAGTAGTTAGTCTTGCTCCCACAAGAGTTGGCACCTTTACAGGTTTGCAACATTGCATGTTGAAACGTTTCAAAATTGTTTCAATATACTTCTTCTAATTCAACCAGATATTTCTAGCTGCTTAATATTTCTTGATCTCCATTTCCAAAATGAAGTTTGTTGCATCGATATCCTTCATGTTGAGCTTGGAGGATAGTTGCTTCTTCACCTCCTTTATTGAGTCCATGTTGTTTCCTATCAACAACATGTTGTCAACATACAATGCTACATATATGAAATTCCCACCTTCTTTTTTGAAATATATACAGTGATCAGCTTTGCTTCTCACAAATCCCAAACTAAGGATGTATGTGTCAAACTTTTGATACCACACCCTTGGTGATTTCTTTAGACCATAAAGGGATGTTTTCAATTTGCACATGAAATCTTTCTTGTCCCTTACTACAAATACTTCAAGTTGTTTCTTGTAGATTTATTCTTCCAAGTCTCCATGTAGGAACATTGTCTTCACATTCATTTTCTCTATCTCAAGATCAAATGTTGCAGCCAGAGACATTAGTACTCTAATGAAAGTGAATTTTGCAATAGGGGAAAAAATCTCACCAAAGTCGACTCTTTCGACTTGGGAATGTCCTTTCGCTACTAGTCGAGCTTTGAATTTCTTGACTTGACTTGCTACGTTCATCTTCTTTGTAAATACCCACTTGTTACCGACAAGATTTCTTCCACTAGGTAATTCGACTACATCCCACGTCTCATTCTTATGCAAGGATTCCATCTCTTCGACCATGGAATCCTTCCAGAGTCTACCCTCTATTGAGTCGACTGCCTCCCTAACCAACTTGGGCTCCTCGTTAGTGGAAGTTAACACAAATGCATAATGAAAGTCAAGTGAACTATACCTTTCAACTAGTTTTCTTACTCGTTCAGACCTTCTTATGACTGGGGTAGATTGTTCCACCTCTTCATCTGATTTAGTCGACTCATCTTAATCATCTTTTTCTTTGTTTCTCAGTTCAAACCTCACCTTCTGACTTCTATGAAGACTACATCTCGATTGTACACTATTTTTCTTGATGCAGGATCCCAAAGCTTATATCCTTTCATTCTTTCTTTGCATCCAATGAAAATACACTTGATTTCCTTCTTGTCCATATTTCTCCTCGTGTCCTTAGGAACATGAATAAATGCATCACATCCAAATACTTTGAGATGTGAAAGAAAAGGATTCTTACCAAACCATAGCTCATTTGGAGTTGAGTCGAGTCGAATAGCATCGACAAAGGAGAGATATTCACCAGATATTTTGCAGTGTCGATTGCCTCTACCCAAAATTCTTGTGCGAGCCTAGCATCATTGAGCATGCTCCTTTCCTTGTCCATCAATGTTCTGTTCATTCTTTTGACAACTCCAATTTGTTCTGAGGTTACATATGGTGTGGTGTTTTGGCGTGTTATGCCACACTACTTGCAGAATTTCTCAAAATCATTTCTACAAAATTCACCACAGTTGTCAGTTCTTATCACCTTAATCTTCTTATTTGTCTTGTTTTCCACAAGAGACTTAAACTCTTTGAATTTCTTGAAAACATTTAATTTCTTCCTCAATAAATATATCCATGTCTTCCTAGAAAAATCATGTATGAAGGAGACATAATACAAGGATCCACCAAGTGAAGGCACTGAAACAGGGCCAAACACATCACTATGAACCAATTCTAGAATCCCCTTTTCCCTTGTCGCTCTAGATGGGAACCTCATCCAACTTTTTTTCCATATATACAATGTTCACAAAAATCAACTTCTAAATTGCATTTGGGAAAATCTTCAACCATACCTTTGTTGCACATAGCTCAAAGTCTTTTTTCTCCAATATGTCTCATCCTCTCGTTCCATAGCATGGTCGAGTCAACTTGACAAAGACTTGTTGAGTCAATTTGAATTGACTCAGCCCGAGTCGAGTTGAGTCGAATTTGATTCGACTTTAGGAATAACAATGTTAATGCATCCAATCGAGTAGACATTCCCTAATAACTTGTATAGGGTTCCAATATGAACTCCTTTCATAAAGACCATCGCACCTCTGACCATTTTTCACATATCCTTATAAAATAGAGTGTGCACTCATGCATAACTCATCTTGTTGATAGATGGCAGGTTTCTTTCCAAACCTGGAATATCTAGCACACCTAGAAGGGTTCTACTCCTCCCATCTTGAAGTATCGGTCAGACTCTTACCCGTTCGACAATTTTGGTTGTTGAGTCGTCCCCCAATAACACATCTCCTCACTCATATCGTTCATATTCGCAGAACCATTCTCTATGTGGTGTCATATGATAGAATTCCCTTGAGTCAATCAACCAAAC
>SNQJ01S0012206.1:48926-66236 GCA_010110895.2 Picea sitchensis | reverse complement strand
AGTCGCTCCTCACCTGTCGACTTCCTCCTTTGTAGCTCACTACTTACACCATCGCCCTGCTCCCTCTGCATGTTGCTTCGCGGTCCTTTGCAAAAACCCGTAACTCATGCAATCTGCCCTATATATCCCATGCAGCCTATCTCCTAGCAGTTGTGGTTGCTCTTACGGCTGCAACTTGCTACAATACCATGCAGTCGTATGGTTGCACAACCCCCCTTTTTTTTCTTTTCAACTTGTAGAAAATTTAAAAAAAAATATGTTGTCCTATAGAAGTTAAAAAAAAATCCACTACTACCCCTTTTTTTCCCCGCAGACCTGCAAAAACAAAAATTCATGTTGTTGCAACAATCACGAATTGTGTAACCTAGTTTCCTTTTCAGAGTCTTGACTCTGATACCATGTTAAATTTCAGACCCAACACTCAACAATTTGTGTCCTAGCAAACCCTTATTGTAATAACTTATTAAATAGATTTACTGAATAAAAAACATGGATGAGTTTTAACTATCTAAATAAATCAGCGGAAGCACAACAAGAAACCATACACATTTTCACACGTAATTTTCTCGGTAAATACCCCTAGAAAAATCCCTAAGGGAAAACCAATACTCTGATGATTTTATTAAAATAAAATATGGGCTCCGATCCTAGGATAATTTCCCGCCTAAGGAATAATATAAAACAACAAAATAGCCTAGCCTATCACACCTCAAGATTTGTCCTTCGATCTTAATGGATTATACTCCTTTGTTGCCCCTTTCTCCTTTCCTCGGACCCTACCCCTGCACACTTGGATGAAATTCCTTCTCCACCCAATCAATGAGATCTCACTATCTCACTCTATGTGTGTCTCATCCTCTCTCATTAGTTGTCTTTTATAATTTTGATTTTACCCTAAATCCAAAACCCTATATCTCCAAAGAGATCAATGGTTGAGATTAGATCTCACCAACACTTTAGATCAATGGCTAGGATTTACCGAAAGCATAAAAATAGGCATATGGGTTATAGAGAGGTCATCATAGTTAGTTGTGTACTTATGTCTCTCTAGTTAATTTATTATACGTAATTATTGAAATGAAAGTAGATCGTAAAATCATAGTAGGTCTTGTACCATGTGTGAAAACTAGAGATATAAGAGAGAGAATAGAGAAGACACCTTTTTTATTTGACTTGGAAAGGCCAATCTCTTCAGATCAAAAGTGGTAGGATGAAGAAGTGTTACTTTGTTTATTGATGAATCTAAGAGACTTACTTTGGTACACATGATTGATAAGTGTATATTATTTCTATACTTAATTTATAGCTTTCTACAAATGTTGGTGATCTCCAAACCAAGTCTTTGACTTGTCCCTTCCTCTTCGAAAGATCTCTTCCAAGTCAAAAGAAACAAAGATTCAAAAATGTTATTTCCTTGAAAATCAATATAAAGGGATTGAGATAGGCTATGAATTCAAAACAACAACACTCACAAGATGGGAAACAAATCAATAAACCAACATCACATCCTTGGAAAATCTTAAGATGGTAAACATGGAAGAGGGTGTTTTCTTTTATAGCTCATTAGATAAAAAAGGAAGCATGGAACTTAGTAACTTTTCCATGGGTATGTGTTAGTTAGGTTGGATCCACCACTTTTTCCTTTTCCATCATTGATCTTTTTTACACGTTTTTTCATGCAACCACGAGCCTTTTTTATTTGTTACAAACCCATGACTTTTTGTGGCACATGCACATAGATCAACAATTATTGAACGATTATGTGCAATCTTCCCCTTTTTCTATATTTTGTTTTTAATGTCAAATTGGATCATGCTCTATAAAATAGTACCCCCAACTATGTGTGTGTGTGTGTGTGTGTGTGTGTGTGTGTGTGTTATCATATAACAGAAATAACCAACCCCAAAATGTATCCTAAATAAGAAATGGATTAGCGGTCATATTATGAGGTAATTAGCAAGGTTAATCATGTAATAAGACGAACACCTATTTTCCTCAAAACAATTTTACACCTATAATATTTTGAACAAGAAACAATGTCAGGTTAACTTATTTGGCATGAGAAACAATGTGAGATTAACTAATTTGGTGTGATAAACAATGTGGAGCTAACTTAAGATTTTGAAATTTTCATGACAATGGGTTAATGACATCTTTGAACATTTGGAAAAACTCCTTTTTTCATGCTTTTGGATTTACCCAAAACCCATGATCAAACCAATCCATTATCCTTGCTTGAACAAACCCTACAAGACAACCTTATGAATAAATGAAGTTGGATTCCCTTCTTGGACTAATTTAACAACAAAATCCTATGAAAAAACTAGGTCCAATGCGTCCAATGCCCCACTTGAACTAACATTGTGGAGGAACCTTTTTAATGAACTACATCAGATGACATACATAAATAAACACTAATCAAATCATATAGGATGCAATACCTAAATAAACCAAATCAAATGACATGAATCTTCTGAACCATTAAAAATAATGATGATCCATTGGTATGATGATTTGATTTTTTGGTTCGAAATGATTTTGTTTTCTTTTGTTTCCCTAGGCTATATATTTTGGAAATTTGTTTTATTTAGACCTAATTGTATTTTTGTTTGGGATCCATCAATTATTAAGGTACATGGTATAAACAATTTCTTATAGGACAAAGATGCATGTTATTGTGGAAAAACAAACCACTGAAAAAGATGTGCCTTGTCCTCTAGGCACAATAAACTGAAGAATTTGTGTTTAGTCCTTCAAGCACAAAATTGATATTTGGTTTTTTGGATCCTTGCTCCGGACTCTATTGCTCACTGCTTGAATTTTGTTGCCCGCTACCCAGACCTGCTACTCATTGTAGTTCACATGCTCCACGATGGCTCTATTGGCGGCTAGCTATGGCGATTGGCTTCTATGGTCACTTCTCACCTATCAAATTCCTTCTTTGTAGCTCACACTTGGATGAAATTCCTTCTCCACTCAATCAATGAGATCTCACTATCTCACTCTATGTGTGTCTCATCCTCTCTCATTAGTTGCCTTTTATAATGTTGAGTTTACCCTAAATCCAAAACCCTATATCTCCAAAGAGATCAATGGTTGAGATTAGATCTCACCAACACTTTAGATCAATGGCTAGGATTTACCGAAAGCATAAAAGTAGGCATATGGGTTATAGAGAGGTCATCATAGTAAGTTGTGTACTTATGTCTCTCTAGTTAATTTATTATACGTAATTATTGAAATGAAAGTAGATCATAAAATCAGAGTAGGTCTTGTACCATGTGTGAAAACTAGAGATATAAGAGAGAGAATAGAGAAGACTTTTATTTGACTTGGAAAGGCCAATCTCTTCAAATCAGAAGTGGTAGAATGAAGAAGCGTTACTTTGCTTATTGATGAATCTAAGAGACTTACTTTGGTACACTTGATTGATAAGTGTATATTAGTTATATACTTAAGTTATAGCTTTCTACAAATGTTGGTGATCTCCAAACCGAGTCTTTGACTTGTCCCTTCCTCTTCGAAAGATCTCTTCCAAGTCAAAAGAAACAAAGATTCAAAAATGTTATTTCCTTGAGAATCAATATAAAGGGATTGACATCGATTAAGAATGCAAAAAAACAACACTCGCAAGATGGGAAACAAATCAATAAACCAACATCGCATCCTTGCAAAATCTGAAGATGGTAAACAAGGAGGAGGGTGTTTTCTTTTATAGCTCATTAGATAGGAAAGAAAGCATGGCACTTAGTAACTTTTCCATGGGTATGTGTTAGTTAGGTTGGATCAACCACTTTTTCCTTTTCCATCATTGATCTTTTTTACACGTTTTTTCATGCAACTACGAGCCTTTTTTTTTTTGTTACAAACCCATGACTTTTTGTGACACAAGCACATAGATCAACAATTATTGAACAATTCCGTGCAATCTTCCCCTTTTCTATATTTTGTTTTTAATGTCAAATTGGATCATGTTCTATAAAATAGTACCCCCAACTATATATGTGTATTATCATACAAAAGAAATAACCAGCCCCAAAATGTATCCTAAATAAGAAATGGATTAGTGGTCATATTATGAGGTAATTAGCAAGGTTAATCATGTAATAAGACGAACTCCTATTTTCCTCAAAACAATTTTACACCTATAATATTTTGAACAAGAAACAATGTCAGGATAACTTATTTGGCATGAGAAACAATGTGAGATTAAATAATTTGGTGTGATAAACAATGTAGAGCTAACTTACGATTTTGAAATTTTCATGACAATGGGTTAATGACATCTTTTAACATTTGGAAAATATCCTTTTTTCATCCTTTTGGATTTACCCAAAACCTATGATCAAACCAATCCATTATCCTTGCTTGAACAAACCCTATGAATAAACAAAGTTGGATTCCCTTCTTGGACTAATTTAACAACAGAATCCTATGAAAAAACTAGGTCCAATGCCCCACTTGAATAAACATTGTGGGGGAACCTTTTTAATGAACTACATCAGATGACATACATAAATAAACACTAATCAAATCATATAGGATGCAATACCTAAACAAACCAAATCAAATGACATGGATCTTTTGAACCATTAAAATTAATGATGATCAATTGGTATGATGATTTGATTTTTTGGTTCGAAATGATTTTGTTTTCTTTTGTTTCCCTAGGCTATATATTTTGGAAATTTGTTTTATTTAGACCTAATTGTATTTTTGTTTGGGTTCCATCAGTTATTAAGGTACATAGTATAAACAATTTCTTATAGGACAAAGATGCATGTTATTGTGGAAAAACATGACAAGCTTAAAAATGATTCTAGGGTCGATTATTCTCTAAGATTAAAAGATTTTTTTTTATCAAATGCTCTAGATATTGGTTGCTACATGCATGGATGAAGTTATATGAGATAATAGTTTCTCAATGGACAAATATACAAATAATTTATAGAACAATCCTTGAATTTACTTAATCATTTTATGTCTTGTTAGTTTTGTAATAGACTCGATCCCCTAACTACCTTTTTAAGGGATGGGGTATTAAATTTGTTCTTCTTCTAACAACCTTAAATATTCTCTATCTTAGCTCCATCCTCTTCTGCTCGTCAAGAGATTTCCAAGGTCAGTAATTTCACTGAGAATTGATCTCTGGAAAGAAAGT
Organism: Picea sitchensis; assembly: GCA_010110895.2. Taxonomy (NCBI): domain Eukaryota; kingdom Viridiplantae; phylum Streptophyta; class Pinopsida; order Pinales; family Pinaceae; genus Picea; species Picea sitchensis. The sequence continues at coordinate 61,075 of SNQJ01S0012206.1, read as the reverse complement.
TATGACCTCACAAAGTTCTTGGGTTTACATAGACAACATCTCTCTTATTGTCATGTGGCATCCGCGTGACATTTTCTTGTCCATGCCAACTGACATGGAGACACCCGAGTCTTGACGTGGAACTATCCTACCGTACCATGGTGGAACTTCATTCCATGTAGGCCTACAATGATCGTCACTTGGACCTTCTTCCGACGCACTTCATCTTTTACCTCTGACTCTGCTCAGTTCATCATCCTGTAAGTAATGGACATTTGTCATCCTAATGACGTCCTAGCCGCCTTGCTGGCAAGCCACGTCATCCACTATGCGCTTTTCCTTTCCACAACCCACGTATTATACCATACTTGGTCACCTTATTGTATTCACAGACTCACGGGTGGTGGTCTTGCAGACTCATGGTCTATATTCATACCTTTCATGAACCTACCACCAACACTTAGCCTATTTCTCATTCGTGGATGCATAATTTTGTACCTCCCCTTCATAAGTTCGTTCGAGAAGTCTCAACACTTAACCATTTTTCCACCTATGCGGACTCGCAGATGTACAATTATGTACCTCCCCTTCCTAAGTCTATTTGAGAAGTTTCAACACTTAGATTATTTGGTGATTTTGTCAGGTTCATGGATTGGCGGACTCACGAACTCGTGGACTCATTCATCTCACCTTCCTATCTCCACGTACCCTCCATGATCCTAAGTTCATTACCTACACTTTACACCCTCCATACCTTCTCCGTAACCTACAAACTTACTCCCCCTATTAAAGAACTTTCCAAGGTTTGAACTCCATGAGAGCACATACCCTCTATTGTCTCAACCAATTACAGGTTGGTATGTGTTCCCATCGTACACATAGGATTTCTTTGTCAGTGTGATGTCAATCGTGACGTCACCCTCTTTCCTCAACCAAACTTAAATACTTACCCCCACTGATCTACAACTGAGGTTACTTGACGCCATCCCGGTAGATTCAACGATGGAGAAGGATTCTCGAAGTTTCTTTCATCGGAGTGCCATATTCCTCTGCTACTCCGATGTTCCTACTATGATCAACAGTCATGACTCCTCTGAGAGTTTCTTAGATCGATCCAATGACTGTTAACAGTTTTGGATCCTTTGAAAGTTCTCATACGAGAGGGAACTCGATTGACGACCAAGATCAAAACTCCATGCCAAACCGACAAGTATGATTCATCCAAGGAAAAGCATAGGAATTCTTAATTTTGTTAATATGAATCTAGATTAGTGACTTAGAACTTCTTCCAGGAGAAGTATGAAGCTTACCAGGCCTTCAAGGAAACAACACTTCCTATTCAGGCAGGCCAAAGTTTTTTCTCTTATCTGCTTTAATGCAAAATTTTGAACTATGAACAATCCATACCTATGAAAGATATCTCTAGTCTGATTTGAACCATATCAAGCCATAACTTCATCCTTAATAGTAGTGAATCATATGGGAAAAGATTCGCATGTGTGTAGGGATATACATAACACCCACAGTAGAGACACAATATTTACACAGACTATGTGCATTCCCATAATTGTACCATTCTAGATAGTTCTCGCGGTGCTATATGAACAAGTATAATTCCAGTAGTCATTACCATGACAAAAATGCATAATTACTAGCTCCTCCAATATAATTATGCCACTGAATGCATATACATAAAATGTACAAATCTAGACAACTCTAACAGAGTATATTCACAATCAGAGTTACAACTTCAATTATCGCTATTTGTAACGTAAAATCATCAAACAAACATACACATCCCTGAATCATTTGTAGGCAAATTCACCCTTAAATTATAGTTTAATTACACGTGGTACAAAACACTTATCTATTATAGTTGATAGTCGGCCAATTGACTATGGGTGTTTGTCTTTCCACCCAACCATAGGCTCAGATGCATTCACTCTTAGCATTCTGGCCACCCCCGTGCCAAGCCATGATAACATTAGGGAATCTCTCTTCGGTTCTCAACAATATTTGAAGGTCACTCTCATTCAATCTACTCTTGGTAGATATTTCCCATACACCCACATAGACCATGCCTCTTCAAGGTTTATCAGATGCCTTCCCATCATCAAGCTCATGACCCTCTTATCTCAAGTCATTTTTTTTGGGTTCTCTGACCCAAGATTCAAAGTTTTTTCCTCTTTTTTTTTCTATCCCTCTTTGTTTCTCATAGTCAATCCCCCCCTTCTTCCATCTTCCCCCGCCTGTTTTTCTTGCAAACCTCCTTAGGGAAGTTTCTCGATCAATCCTCTTTCTTATGTCAGAAGGAAATATGTGGGTTAATATGATCTGCAGAATTAGTATGTTATTGTACCTATAGTTAACAGTCTCATCTATCCTAACCTGATCTCCCATACCTAGATTTATTTGGGGTAGTTGGTTGTCCAACTAGCATCCTTCCTCGTTAATTGATTTTCCTTGAAATCAGGGATGAGGAAAATAATATGAATGTCAAATATTATCAGCAAGGAGGTTTGGGTCATCTTTATCATGAGGGACCCCTCTCTAATTTTCCTCACTCTTTCCTCTAGTGGTATCATGGTCGGTAATCAAGGCTTCACCCCCACAATCAGTTGTTGGAAATCTTAATGAAAATAATAATACATTTACATTGTTCACATGTCATGGCATGGAAAATCATTAACTATGATTAATTACATATAATTAGGGGTTTAGGAAAGTGGTGTTACAAGTTTATCCATAATTGATTATGGTTTTAGGTACTTGGAAGACTATTGTTTTCATTGTGTAATCGAAAATGATTTATGAGGAATTTTATCCAGATTTATCTAAGTTTAATTAATATAAGTGCTTAGAATCCCTATTTTTTTATGTTGTGTTCATGCTATATTCTCATAAGTCTTGTTATTTTTCTTTTTTAACCTATGTTTTGCATATTTTTTTTCCAATCACCCTCAGACTGTAATGAGGATAAGCCCAGTACCCATCAGTTTATACAGTAAATGTAAATGTGTTTTAAGGGGGTCAAATGGATAAGACTCGAGATAATAACATTCTAACTCAGAAAAATTGCACTAGCATGCACCAGCCATTGAGGTCTTGAATCAACTTCAGTCGATAAGTTGGAGTAAGGGTGAGTAGGAGGAATATTTAGTGAGAAAAGTGTAGAGGTCCGCTATGAATATCAAATTTTCCAACAGCCTAAGGAGGAAAAACTTGAACACAAGGTCCTCTTGGATTCAAACTTCAAGGAAACTGAAAGAAATCATAACAATACTATAATCAAACATTTATCATAATACAGTTACAACAATCCATGTGAATCAGTCAATCATGAACTCTCTAAGTATCAGAGGCAAATAAGATAGAAGAAGAAAGCTAACTTAGATTAATCAAGAAGTCTCAAATCAAGTTACATAACCAGAGAACCAGATTTCTTCATCAAAATATTACAATAAGGGAGCCTAGCTCAACCATCGACCTTTTACAAAATATCAAAACTGCCTATATATAAGTAGAACTGCTACAACCATCAAGAGTGTGATCGGATTGTTGCATTCAAAGTTTTTAGTCGGCGTCTGCTCTGTTAGAATGTGCAAACAATCTCCTGTTGTCAGACGCAAGCTCTCAACCACCATTCTCAACCACCGTTCTCATTCTTAGTAACTGCCTTCATCGGGATCAGGATGAGGCATGACACCCATGAATGTTCTTAGATGGTGCCAACGACTTCTGTGAGTCAATTTTGATGCCTCGAGGCACTGCAAGTCTTCTTCTATGACCAATACGGGTGTTTTCGAAAACTCGAGCTTCAGGCGCCAATTCCTTCTTCATCACTCCTTTGTGCTTGTGACCTCAGTCTGTGACCTAGCGCTTATCCCATATGACGCTTCAGGATTTCGTGCTTTGGGAGATTTCACATTACTTGACTATAGATTCCCCAATGCCCAGATGACGAAATCACTCCTCTCAGATCGACGGTCGGATCTGCTATGCATCCGACGGCCACGATTGCTTCCTTGAAAACCTGAGTCACTAATCATGCGGTGGGTGCTTACCTTTCTTATTGGGCCCACCTCCTATGTGACCTCGCTACGACCTGGGGCTTATCTTCAAGGCGCTTCAGGACTTCAGGTACTTCGGGCTTCGGCCCTTCGGGACTTTGCAATGTTTCTCATTTTAAAACTCCCGGAGTGACGGATCTGATGATGCATGGCTCTTGCTAATTGAACGGTCCAGATCTATTTCGAGCTTCGGCCATTGATTTCAGGCCTGGAATGAGTCGCTCTGAGTGTTGTGCTTTGCGCTCATGGCTGTGGCCTGAGGCCCTTGACAACTTTATGTGATAACACAGGGTATAATGGTTATTTATCAAATATTGAACATGCATAATACTCAATTTTACCATTAATAACTTGATGCAAAAATATGATGGGAGCATCAATTTTATTTTGTCCCTAGTTGTAAGGAGAAAAGAAATTGAAGGTTCTTACTAAAGGTTAGATATTGTTTTGTGTTTATATCACACCTATAGAGATAGATCGTTTTTCATTATTGCTTTCCAATTTAGAGAGATTACGTGTAACATATATATCCCATTTGGGAATCCTATCATAATTTTAAATCGTGGATGATATAGACCCTAATGCATTGCCACATAAATAATGGAATCCCTTGCTATAGGATTTATGGAAGAATATTTCTAAATACTTGCAGAAGAGGATGCTAGACAAGAAAAACAACTAGAAATAAAGCGACAATGATATGTACAACAAATAAAGTCTCAATAATTATATAGAATCACTAAAAACACTTATTGAATTGGCAATGATGCATCTAGTAGTAATGATGTTCAGATACCACCTAATAATAGGAATATACCTTATCACCTCCAATGTTGTTCAACTATTCAATGTGTCAAGGGAAATATTCCAAACTTTGATATAACTGCTCTTCTTAAAGGAAAAAATGGTTTAGAAGAGATCATTATCTGCAAAGTTATTGATAAGCACCATATAGGAAACCTAGAGTTGAGTTGCTTAGATCCTTGTGATTATGATCCAATTCTTTACACTATTGGTACCAATGACATGTGGACACGTATTATGCATGATGTTTTCCCTATTCATATGGTGTATGTAGATGAAGATGGAAATATTATGCTACACCATCCTCCATTAATTGAAATAATATTCAAGTGAGTCAAATGAAACATAAGAAAAACATTACATTGTAGTCATCAAAGAAGTTTCTATATGGGATCCTATTTGGATGTGACTCCCTTATTGACATATGGTCATTTTGTCAAGATTGGTAGATATAAATTCATTAAAATGGACATCATGTTGGTACACATTACAAATCCATTTGATTCTACCATGAAGGTAGGCATGTATGTCCATATTTATCATGAAAACTTGCATGGTATGTTTGAAGATGAGTCATTGAAAATTCGATATCCCGTGGAAGTGTTGGGTCGATTAGTAGATACTCCACTCGTGGAACATTTTTTGGGGTAAGTATATTTGAAAAACATGTGGATGTTATTGGTAGAGGCCACCATATTCCTAAAGGTGTCGATTTTCATCCATGTGAGTTGTTCTACACAAAACAAGGTTTATTAATACTAACCCAAATCAATAATGGTGAGTATACATGTGTATGTTTTAATACATATTTTTCAATTCATATAAAAAAATTCCTTTATATTATGTAATATTATCTTCATTTTTGTTGTTAGCATTGTTTATTCTTTCTTTGTTGTGAGCTCTATTAAAAGGTGGGGCATGAGATTTTTTTGTTTCCATTTTGTTGCTATAAATGATGATAAACACACCATTTTCTAATTTCTTGCAACAAAAAGTGATGATGAAGTTGTGACTACTAGATTAGCAAGCTCTACAAAATATGAAACACACAATGCATTACTATCATATCTTAGAGTATCCCAGCCACATCGTGTACATCTCCACAATACTCATATCCTTTCCCACAAATTTTTCAATCACATAAGGTCTCAGAACATGATATGCAGTGAATCTTATGTAGAAATTCCCTACTTAGATGAAAGTTTCATGGCTACTTTTGAACTTATAGTAGGGAATTTTATACCTCCTAGGATTGCAAAGAAGAACTATTCACTAGAGTTCATCATAGAAGACTACAAGGATCGTAAGGAGGCTATTTTCTATACATGGCCAACCTTTCATGATAGATATCAACCAACTTCAATGTCAAGCGTTCATGCTTAACCCCTTGGTAAATGATGAGTGGGACCAACATTTAGATTTCATTGTTTGTATAATAGCCTACAACTTTGTGTGCAAGTACACTAATTTTCTTGGTATTCATACTAATGGGATCGTGTCCAATGTTCAATGTTGTTATGGATTAGGGATAAGGATTGGTGCACCCCATTTAGAGTTGTAAACATTCTAACATTGATTAATATATGTATCTATTGTTTAGTGTAATATCCATGGTAAATTATGTGTTTTAATATTTATGAATATGTTATTTGTTACTTTTAGTTATTTTTGTCATGATATATTAATGGTGTGTTATCAATGGTTGTTTATACTTATTTGTTTATTCTAGTTGTAAGCCTTTTTCCTATGATAACTCATGAAGCATAGTTTCATTAAGCATATACTTTCATACTCACACCCCATATGTTAAAAAAAAATCCTTAATTCACTCCCATGGCTTATAAACTTCATTAATTTCTTAAAAATCCAAATTTGGTACAAAATAGAGTATTTCTAGCAAGCTAGCAGTGCTCTATAAAATTCACACCAAGACATCAAAATTGCATGTAAGTGATAGAAGAATATTTATTTATATAATCCTTCAGTTGTTTTATCACACTGCATTTATTGATTTCTCAAACTTGTTCCCTTTCGAAAGATAAAGATTTGTCAAAATGATACTTTCAAGGATTTTCCATTTTTTATTGCCTTAGAATAAAATGTGCAAAGTTGCCACTAAAATACATACCCTATCCTACATAAGCAATCAAATCAAGAATGAAGTTTGATGAGTGTTTTTCATGACCTATTGAACCTTCCCATAGTGTTATACCTTCAATTTGAACCTTTAAAACCTCTTGTTATAAAATACATCAAAATTGGGTTCTTAGAGAGAGATTGCAAGTCATATTTTGTGAAAGGAAATATATCCATGTATTCTTGAAGAAACCACATATATACAAGACATAGTACAGAGATTTACTGAATACCTCATAATTTTGTTGGAGATAATATATTAATGTATTCCTTGAGGATTCATCTATAAATGAGACATAGTATAGATATTTACCAAGTGATGGAACAAGCACAAGTCCAAACACATCACTATGAATCAACCGTTAGAATCCATTTTGCTCTTTTAGAATTAGTAGGGATTTTCACCCAATTTTGTTTATCATAAACACAATGTTCACATAAACCAAAACCTAAGAAATAGTTAGAACTTCCTTCAACCATACCTTTATTGTTCCAAACTCAAAATACCCTTCTCTCCAATATGTCCCAATATTTGATGAAAGTGTTTCCTTCTCTGTAGGGACAATATGGTTCTTGTATGCTTCTTTGGTCACCTTAGGAACAATGGAACTATTACACCCATTGGTCACAATGCTTCCCAACAACTTTTACAATGTTCCAAACCATACTCCTCTTGTCAACATCATTTAATATCCTTGAACCACCTTGCATGCCTCCTTTTCAACCATTGTCTGCACAACCACATCACTCATCTTACTTATAGATATCAAGTTTTTGGCCAACAAAAAATATGTAGAACTCTAGGGATTGTTTTAACCCATCCATCTTTAAGCATCATATTAACCCTTCCATGTCCTATTATCTTTGATCTCAAGTCATATCCTAAGAGGACATCACCTCCATCATACTTTTCATACACAAAAAACCACTCCTTATGGGGAGTCATATGAAAAGAAGCACCCAAGTTGATCAACAATGCATTATGATCTAAGTGTGTACTTGTATATGCCAAGTACAGTCCCCTCCTTCTAAGTAGATATTTGCTTCCATGGAAGGAGCATCATTGGATCTCTTAACTTTATCAATATTTTTAGATCTATAATATTTCTTTATATACCCAACTTTACTGCATTTCTATCAACATATCATTTTTTTGGAGTTTGGAATCTCCTGCCAAACTGATTTTCCACACTTAAATTATTTTATTTTATTAGGAACAATGTCTCACAAACAAAGCATCACCTTGGTTATACTCTCCATGGGTTCCACCCTCATCTCTTTAGACAACAAGGATGCAACTACATTATCAATATTTGACGTAGATTGAGTAATACTCCCAAAATAGCTGATTATCCCATGAATGTGGTAAACAACATAAAAAACAATACAATTATGTTCTTTAGATATCAAGTAATATCAACATAGTCTCATTGACTTACCACAATGTTAAACATGTTAAGGTGCTCTTACAGATAGTCATCATCATTTATCCTAAGGAGGTATAGTGTCTTCTGATAAAACAATTTGCTTACTAGGGATTTTGACTGATACAACGCCCCTAACTTCTCCCATTGCTCCTAGTGATATCGTCACCCAAGACATTCAACAAAGAGTGAATATATAGAAAGGAACAAGCATTTTGTCCTAGGAACAATGTCTCACAAACAAAGCATCACCTTGGTTATACTCTCCATGGAGTTCCACCCCATGTCTTTCGACAACAAGGATGCAACTACATTATCAATATTTGACGTAGATTGAGTAATACTCCCAATAGCTACAATCTTATTATCCCATGAATGTGGTAAACAACATAAAAAAAACAATACAATTATGTTCTTTAGATATCAAGTAATATCAACATAGTCTCATTGACTTACCACAATGTTAAACATGTTAAGGTGCTCTTACAGATAGTCATCATCATTTATCCTAAGGAGGTATAGTGTCTTCTGATAAAACAATTTGCTTACTAGGGATTTTGACTGATACAACGCCCCTAACTTCTCCCATTGCTCCTAGTGATATCGTCACCCAAGACATTCAACAAAATTGAATATGAAAGGAACAAACGAATAATACTCTTCACTTTCCTATCCAATTTTTATGAGTCTTCTTTTGCCATACACATGGGTTGGTTTCCAAACACAAAGACTCATTGATATCTATCCACAAGTAAATCTTCCATCTTCAACTTCCATGACACTTCAGTCATTAAATTTTGTTATCCCTATTCTTGAATTTCTTTCCATTTTCCTTCACATAAGATTCACCTACACAAAGCTCCCACTCAAGAATAGGTTTGTCACCAATCCAATATACCCTTGCTCTTCAAAAAAAGAGCTAAACCATGTCAGTAAAGGCATCTCCTCGAGGCTAATAACCTCGCTCTGATACTAAATTAAGAGATTGGTAAACATGTTTAAGAGAAGCAATACTAACATAATCTTAAAATAGAAGAAATTGTCAATGACACATTTACATAACATACACAAGATTTACCTTAGAAACCCTTAACTAGGAAAACCAATCTAACTTAGAGCCACACTCTATATATCATTACATTTACTTAACCATTCTCAATACAATATTTAGGTAATCTGCAACATCAATTAACCCTAATATTCTAACCAGGATTACATTACAACCTTAATCCCTTAGCCAAGATTAAATTACAATGGGTATAAAAACATGGGTTGAAACCACCCCAAAAACCCATAAAATACACCTATAATGGTCTTCAAAAAATAAGGATCCAAACAAAAAATTCTCCAAGGTTGCGACACCCCTAGATGTTGCCAAATGTTTCGCGATGTAAGCATATACCTACAAAGAATGCAACACATCCAACATGTAGTATTATTTTAATTCGGAAAAAATTAATCTAAGGTGGTAAAATGTTGATACCCGAATGAATAGTCAGAAAAAGAAAATAAAGTAATCCTATAGGAATGAACTTGTCCTTGTGTTAGCACTAGGAATCACCCTCGGACTGTAATGAGGATAAGCCCAGTACCCATCAGTTTATACAGTAAATGTAAATGAGTTTTAAGGGGGCAAAATGGATAAGACTTGAGATAATAACGTTCTAACTCAGAAAATCTGGGTTGGCATGCACAAGCAATTGAGGTCTTGTATCAATTTCAATCAGTAAGTTGGAGTAAAGGTGAATAGGAGGAAGAATTTGGTGAGAAAGTGTAGAGGTCTTCTATGGACATCAGGTCTTCTAGCAGCCTGAGGAAAAAACTCAAACACAAGATCCTCTTGAATTCAAATTTTCAAGGAAACTGAAAGACATTATAACATCACTATAATCAAACATTCATCATAATACAATTACAAAAATCCATGTGAATCAATCAATCATGAACTCTCTCAGTATCAGAGGCAAATAAGATGGAAGAAGAAAGCTGACTTAGATTAATCAAGAAGTCTCAAATACATATACATAACTAGAAAAACCAGAACTTCATCAAAACTTTACAATGTGGGAGACTAGCTCAACCATCAACCCTTACAAAATATCAAAACTACTTATATATAAGCAGAATTGTTGCAACCATTAGGAGTGTGATTCGATTGTTGCATTCAAAGTTTTTAGTCAACATCTTCTCTGTCAGACTGTGCAAACAATCTTCTGTTGTCAGACGCGAGATCTTCCGTCTGGACCTTCTCTGTCAAACTACGCATGTAGATCTCTGTCAGACGCGAGCTCAAATCTGTCAATCCTTTCCGGATTTCCATTTATGTGTTGAGACGAGGTCTCAACCATCGCTTTCATTCTCAATAACTGCCTTCATCGGGATCAGGATGAGGCCTGACACCCATGAATGTTCTTAGATGGTGCCAACGATTTTTGTGAGTCAATTTTGATGCCTCGAGGTTATGTAGATCTTCTTTTGTGACCAATATAGGCGCAATAGGTGGTGGGTCGATAGTGTATGTGCAGGGGTGATGTGGATTGAAATGCTTGGCGCAAAATTGCATGGCACGACAAGTGAGCGATGGTCACGTGGAAGGAAGCGGAGGATGCTGGAGCTTTTCAAACCCCAAACATTTCATTTTTCCTGTGGAAATCATAGGCAGAATGCCACATGATTTATACCATAATGCTCCTGAGGGAAAACCTTAATTATGCTTGAATCCTATGAAATAGGTTACAAGTTCTGGTGTTAACATCTGGCTCCACGGGGGATGGCATGCTCCCTGCGAGCTGCCAAGAACAAGTAGTTCTAGTGCCTTAGTTGTTGGGCTATGGAGTCATGATCTGAAACATCATACTGAAGAAAACAGGTCGACACGTACACTATTCTAAAAATGAAAGCAAACACCCCTTCTCCTGAGGGAGCTTATTTATGTACAAAACCTAAGTTAACTGACTTTTACAAAATGCTAGGTGAAAGCAAACTTCCACCATAGCCATTCAAATTGTTTGATAACTGAATCCTTCGCTTCACTACAAATGATCCATAAAAGACAAGGAAAGCATGACAACTGACTAATTTCATTCTTATGATCACCCATATTACCTTCAAATGCCAATAAAAAGATCAAGCTTGCATGCTCCAAAGCATTTGAAAAGTGTAACTTTATGTACTCATCGACGGGGTCATGAAACTAAAGGCAACACATGATTAACTTATGAAAGGTTACCTTCAATGTTTCAAAGATGTTGACCGCTAGCTTGGTGTCCTCTACAGGCACACTTGATTGAATGACAACCATAGGCATCTGTGGGTCAAAAAGTTGTTTGTTGTGAACTGTAGGTACAAGCGGAAGAAGGATGGATGTAGGAGGATGATGATCCACTGATGATTGTTGATTTACTTCTGGCTGTGTATAAACGATCTCTTCAAGTGCCTCAATTAAGGGTTGCTTGTGGTCAAACTCTCGAGTTGTGTCTTCTGTTACAAGGCCAACTTCTGCATCATCCTTACTGTCTTCATAGTGATCAAATATAAGATAAGCTTGTTGCTCATCATCACTAGAATATCCATCAAAAATGGGTTGCCTTTCATGTCTATGATCAAACTTTAAAACAGTAATTTCATCAAGAATATAACTGTTAAAAATATCCATTTCAGGAATAATAGTAACTGTTGCTTCTAGTTGTTCATATGCATGATTTTCATCAAGACAGAGTTGCTCATGGATACTTGC
>SNQJ01S0012206.1:25647-44444 GCA_010110895.2 Picea sitchensis | reverse complement strand
ATAGCACTTACATAGCAGATGCTATTTTTTTTAATTTGTTTATTACGATAATCTCTAATAAATTAAAACATGTCAATTCAAGTAACCATTATCAATAACAAAATAGAATAGAACCTCGTTAAGATATTATGCTCTCTTTACCTTTGTCTCAAATTCCACCTTTTGAATGGTAGTGAGAATATGCCATGGATTTAGGACTTTCTAAATATTGACAACATTATGGAAACAAGTTACGAATAAAGGAGCTATCCTTCAATTGCACTTCATCTCCATTGGAAACAATGTGGAATCCCTCCTAAAGTGGTAACTTTCACTGTTATATAAGTAAGAATAGCAAACCACAAAGCTAAGGCTATAACGATATTGTAAGTATCGCTTTTGTAATAATTCGAGGTTGCTTTTCACTCAATCATACTCCACCGCCCATGAAAGGAAAGCATAATTTAAATATAAAGTCAAAGTCAAAAACATATTTTTTTTATCAAGTTTTTTATTATTATTAATGTTTTGGGTTGATTTTTAATTATATTTTAAAAAATATATTGAAAAATAAAGAAAAAAATAAAATTAGAGTAGAACATCTTTTTAAATAAAAGGTTAAAATAGAATTGAGGATAGTAGGTTCAAATCCAGAGGGGGGTAGGGTATGTATACCTTCGTAGACTTTACCAGACAAATCGTTGGGCGGAGGGGGTCCCTTGTCCCACAAACAAGGGGGTCTCATACACCAATTTTGGTGTGCTGGCTTGGTCGTGACCTTAAAAATAGATTATTATTATTATTATAAAATCATGTATATGATTAAAGTTAAATGTTATTAGAAAGTATATGATCGCATTGTAAGTAGCCTCAACAATGATGACAAGGGATAATGACGATCGTGCAGATACTATTTAGGTTGAAACCGCTTTTTGGTCTTAGAGTATGATCTTAAATTGTTTTGATAGAAAAAGAGCTCGTCTTCTTCAAATGTAAGGAAACATGTTAATGGCCCAAAACCTAGAGGTATTGGCAGGAGTGGAAGTCTACCCCCTTATGAACCACCGATTGGTTATTTCAGGTGGTTATATTTTGTTTGCACACAATGATGTAGTTGCACTTTGGGGTCTTGATATTGTATCAATAGAGGTTAGGCTGGTAGGTCTGAGTATTATAGGCTTTTTCTTGCTTTGGAAAAAAAGAATAGTGTGGAGAACAAGTAAAAGTTAGAAAAAAAATAGAAAATTGTCAATTGGGTGTAACTTAAGTGGTTGAAAAGAAAAATTGTTTCCTCTCCAGCCTAGGTTCAAAGCCCACTATGTGACATGTTTGCTCTTTGTGACCTGAATGTTGTTAAGATGTTGACTTGGCCTTGAGCCCTAAAGAATCTGGTTTACCTCGAGTACCATCCTCAGAATGAGGGGAAGTGGTTGTCGTGTTTCCCTAGGAAATGCATTACTTAAAAAAAAAATTAGAAAACAATTTTGTAAATAATTTTTTTAGGGAATACAATCATTATTTGCCTTTTATGCAATAGTAAAAAATTAAAGCTTTATTAGTACGTGAGAAAAATACAAAGTTTAATAGAAAATTTATTATATATTTTGAGTGGGTTTAATGATTAAAGTATGTGTTTTCTCCTTATATGTTAAAGCTTTGAATTCAAAAGAAAAAATATCATGTACATAAACTAAGTAATGAAATCCTTATATAAAGAGGGTCATGTATCCCATAAATAAAATGGTTTTATACATTAATTTAGTATTTAATTATATTATGATTTTAAAATTAAATTATTATTAGAAAATTTATTTATAAAATATCTCATGATATATTTATTTGGTGAGAAAATTTCAATTACAAATAAAAGAGTTATATATATATATATATATATATAACTCACTTGAAAACCCATAAAATAATCATAAAAACGTAGCTAATACCTATATAATTAAATAATCCACTACTAATTAATATCATTGGGAATCAATCATATAAAAAATTTAAAATTAAAAGGTTCATTAAATTCACGGTTTTAAAATTATAATCATATATCAAACATTTGATTCCTTTAAGCTATTAAGAGAAAAATATGCTAATTTGTATTTTTCTCGTTGGTCTTTTGTTTGATACAACACGCAAGCTTCCTTTTTCTTTATTTATATTATAATGGTTATTAAAAATTATGCGTGTTTTGTTTGATACAACGCGCAAGCTTCCTTTTTCTTTATTTATATTATGATGGTTATTAAAAATTATGCAAAGCGATGGTAGACAATGAAGGATGTGAGGTGTTGATAAGTGCACAAAGTTTAATTTTAACTTTCCCCATGCAAAATCCACATTGGACATTACCAAGAAGCCAATCTCAAATAAATGAGAAATATACAAAAATGTTTATATATGTTCACTTACTATACACATGGAGAAATATAATGTGCAACAAATATAAATCACTCTCCACTCATTTTGTATGTAGGAGACTTTTCATTCTATCATAGTTTTCTCTAGAAGTAGTAGGTAGCATGTTCTAGTCTTGAATGGATGTATCAGGGAGATGAGATAATGAAAAAATGGTGTTTATTTTTTATTCGATCAGAGTTTTTTTTTTCTAGAAGTACTAGTATGTAATATGTTTTAATCTTAGGATGGATGTATGTTTACAATATACTCTTCATTTTATCATAGTTTTTTCTTAAGTATTACTAGGTAATATGTTTTAATCTTAGGATGGATGAAGATTTTTTTCTAAAATTATTAATAGGTAATATGTTTTAATTTTAGGATGGATGTATGAGGTAGATGAGATAATGAAAAAAATGTGATATTATGGACAATGTTATTTGTTAATAATATTTTATTTTTTTAATTATTGATTATCTAAAGTTGTATTAATGAGTGTTGTATGTTTTTAGGGATATATTGTTTGTTGATATATGTCATTAGATGTTAGAATATTTAGACACTTTAGAGTTAGTTAATATTAAGTTGGTTTAATATGTTTTTATGTAGAGTGTGTTTTTGTAACTAACTAATCCAATGACCATGATTATGTTTTAGATATAAAGTGATTCAACAATTCATCTTCTCCTAGATACTAATAGAGTTTGATCCATGGCTTAATATTTGATTAGTCCATGATCTCTATTTAGAGAGCATGGAGTGTCATTTGTTGATGATTGATTGAGAGAGATTCATATATAAACTATTTTCTTTTTGCATTTAGGTTGTGGATTGTTTCCCTCTTTGGGAGTTTTAACCACATAATACATTGGTGTACTAATGTTTGATCTCTTTGTGTGAGTGGTTTCCTTAAGATGTTCGACCTCTATGAATAAACTCTATTTATCAAACATTGCACATAATTCTACCTACTTCATTGAAAAGAGGTCTCCACCACAAAAAAATAAAATGTATTTATTTGTAGTAAGCCAACCGTATGATTCAATGAAGTTTCTAAATAAATAATGACCTAAGATAGCATATTAGACACAATAAATTAATAAACGTTGGAGTTTAAAATAAGCATAAAAAAACCATCTTCACCTTAATTGCAAGGCATATTTCCAATGACACTTTCATTATAAAGTCCTAGTCCCATTACATCCTTCCCTGTCAACACTCATATGCATTTCACTTCAAACATTGTAACTTTGCAATGGTGATTAACAGTTAAAAGACAACAATTTTTATGCCCAATTGGGTTGTCACTGTTCCTAAGCACTACTTTCAAGTAGCCGCAAGGCTCATACAACTATCCATTTGTGTTCGTTTGTGTGTTTATATTGATGACAAATTTTGTGTTGTCACAGTTAGCAAGTATATAATCTGATTAAAATGGTTCTATTGATCATATAACTAATTAGTAGTGGACTCACTATAAGGAAAACACTAGTTAGTAGAGGTTTTTAGTATTACAAGACTGAAAAAAATTATAAACAAAACTTACATTAATACCTCCTCTAATAACAACGGAGGTTTTAGCATATGTTCACTATAACTAAAAAATATGGGTGGCCAAAGCTTTTTTTTCTAGGGCTTGGGGGTGGGGGTGGGGGTCAATGGGTGTGCTTAAAATAATAATATGCATTGTGTTGTAATGTACCTGTTACCAATACTCAACAAAATTGCTCCGGTACCACTTTGTGACGTTCCCCCGACCCAACCGAGGGACATTACAATGCATAATACACATAAAAACAAAATTTATGCTAACTAAATGAATTCATTACATTCAACCAATTTCTTGTAGCTTTCAGCTACGAATTAAAAAAGATTTAGCTATTGTCTAGAACCATAAAATAGATGCATCTACAACATGCTAATAATCAGCATGAAATGCATCTTAATCATTGACACAACATCATATAAATCATTCTCAAATACACAAAGTTCATGCACAACAATAACACATGTAAATAGCATGGCAACAAGATAAAACACTTATCTTTAAACAATAATTATGCAACCAGTTGCTTGGGACGGACGTTCCACCCAACCATAGACTGATTGTTCCAAATATCAATAGCTAGTCACCCCCGAGCTGAGGCTAGCAATCCACAAAAGATGGTGGTCTCTCACAGCCACTCACAACTCATAAAACTCTCAACCCAACTAATATTCTCTTACAATTATCCTAATTTTTCACCAACTCTCTTCCTCTTGACCTATCCAACCCAAGGAATGCACCATTCATTTATCAGGGATAACCCAAGGGATGTACCATCCATTTAATAGGATTAACCCAAGAAACATGTCATTCTTTTATCAGGGTCTCTCTGGCACTAGTAGCTAGGAATCTATCAGGTGGAAATTCAAGGGAAACTGATGCTAGGAAAACAATCAACAAACCAACAGTGAACACTTGTTGTTTTAGTGCAACTCACACACGAGTTCACTCTTCAGGCCCGACAACTTGGCTCTTCAGTTTTCCAACTCCAATTTTCTCTAATTACGCTCCAACATGCTCTAGAATTCTCCCTCCATGGATGCATCAATTTCAAGCTCAGTTTCTTGCTCTCTCCTTGCTCCTCGTGCACAAAAACTCAATGTGTAAAAATCGTTGTCCCAACCCATACAAATTTCCTCTCTTTGGCTTGCCTTTCTTGACTCACACTCTTCCCCAAGATGATTGTACTCAACCCCCATGTGCCCAATAAATTTGGGATGTGACCACTCACACCCACCCACTTACATGTATTTAATAATTGGCTTTGGGAACACTCAATCAGAAATGGGAAGGTTCATATACAAATAACAAATTTAAGAAAATGGGTTAAATTAATATACATGGGTATTTCCCTCTTGGACCCCTCTTGGCCATTATCCTAGACACTCCCTCTCTTGTGGATTAATTCAACTCCCATCTCTTGTCCATGTCCCCTTAGCAGCTGACATCACATTTTTATTATTAAAACATCGAAATACAATCTGCATATTACATCACTTCGGTTGTAGCCACAAATTATGTATACCCAAGCATTACTTCAACTGAGGATTATAGTGGGGATGTTACATTCCTCCTCCCCTACAATTGTGTGTTGTCCTCGGTGCACTCTATGCCGACACACACACACACACACAATGAAAATTACATCATAATACTTATAAATAAAATTATGTAATTTAACAACTCCAACAACAACTCCAACAAAGATCTCATATTCCCCTCAACTTGTCGACCCAAGAATGCACCATTTGTTTATTAGGGATAACCCAAGGGATGTACCATCCTTTTATCAGGGATAACCCAAGGGATGYACCATCCGTTTATTAAGGCTAACCCAAGGAATGAGCYATTATTTTATCGAGGTCCCCAACACAATTGGCTAGGACTCTGAGATGTGGTTCYGGAGCTCTAGCTGCTCAAAACAGAGTCTCACATTATGTCTTCTTCAAAACTATCAAAAAATTATGGGTATTCTGCCTGCATGTTTTCTTCATGCTCTCATGTAGCATCTTCAGGACTGTAGCAGGTCCATTGAACCTTTACCAGCCTATGGCTTTGTTCCTGAAGACTTTGACTTTCTGATCCAGGATGCGTACTGGTTCCACCCAGAAAACCCCTTCATGATCCACTTGGATCACATTCCAATCAACTATGTGGTTAGGATCAAGCACATATTTATTTAACAATGACAAATGAAATACATTATGCACTCTCATGGATGCAGGGAAAGCTAACATGTATGCAACTGGCCATATCTTTTCTAATATTTCAAAAGGCCCACAATATCTTGTTGTTGACTTCGAGAAACTTCCTATTCTTAGTGAGCTTCTCTTTGCCTTCACTTTCAAAAACACATGTTCTCCCACTTTAAAATCTCTAAAAAATATGTTCATGTCTACATAACTTTTATGCCTATCCTAGGCAACCTTTAAATTTTGCTTTCTCTTTGCCATCTAATCTTCCATTTCTTTTAACAATTCTGGCCCAACAACTACTCTATCTCTTGGATTATCCCAACTCACTGGAGTGTTACATTTTCTACCATACAATGCTTCAAACGGACTCGTCTTCAATGAGGCATGATACACATTATTGTATGCAAATTCAACTAAATAAATATAATCTTCCCACTTTGATGGTTGATCCATCATATACATTCTAGGCATGTCCTCAATTATTATGTTAGTCCTTTTTGTTTTCCCATCTGAATCTAGATGATATGTTGTATTGAGATTTAAATTTGTCCCAAATCCCTTGAACAAACCCTTCCAAAATTTGGAAGTAAACTTTGCATATCTATCTGGAACTATTTCCTTAGGCACTCCATGTAGCCTAGAAATTTATTTCATGTAGATATCTGCAATATTTGTTGCCTTGTGTGTAGTATTTACTAGAATAAAATGTGTTTCTTTAGTCAATTTATCCACCACCACCATGATAGAATCATGTTGTTTCACTGTTTTGGGAAGCTTGGTAATAAAATAAATTGTAACTACTTCCCACTTCCATTCTAGAATGGGCAATGGTTGTAGAAAACCTACTAGGTGCCTATGTTATGTCTTTACCTTTTGGCATTATATACATCTGGCTATGTAATTAGCCACTTCCTTCTTCATTCTTGGCCAAAAGTATTGGCTTCTTATTGCTGTAATTGTCTTTTGTGCCCGATATATGGCACATTATGCATTTCCCTCAAAACTGCATTTTTCAGCTCACTAGAATTCAACACATACACCTTACCTTTGTACATGATATTTTTGTCTTCTTTCAGTTCATAAAAATTAAATTTATGTTGAAAATTACCTTGTTGTAATATCTCTTTTATTTTTACATATTGTTGATCTGAATTTGTTGCTGCAATGATTTTGTCTTTCAGATCTATCCTATACATGTTGATGGATGCAATATGCACTTCATGAGCTCTCCTGCCGAGTGCATCAGTCACTTGATTTCCCCTACCCTTTATATGCTTAATTTCAAAGTCATATTCACTCAAGAATTCTAGTCATCTAGTTTTCCTAGCATTTTGTGTTGGTTGTCCAAATAAATGCTTCAGACCACAATGGTCTATCCTTAGCTTGAATTTCTTACCCATAAGGTAATGCCTCCACATTTTCAATGCATGTACAATCGTTGCTAACTCCAAGTCATGTGTAGCATAATTCCTCTCATGCTCTTTTAATTTTCTAGACTCATAGCATACCACATGGTCCATTTGATTAAGAACTCCCCTGATTCCTTCCTTGCATGCATTAGTGCACACAAAAAAATCTTCATTTGGATCTACAACCTTCAAGATTGGTGCACTTGTCAATATTCCCTTCAACCATTGAAAACTCTCTTCACACTTGGAAGTCCATTCAAATTTCACTCCCTTCTTTTGCAAAGAGGGGATTGGACTTGCAATCTTTGAAAAACCTTTTATGAATATTCAGTAATAACCGACAAGACCCGTGAATGATTTGACCTCTATCACATTATTTGGTACTGGCCATCCTTTAATGGCCTCTATCTTCTCAAGATCAACTTCTATCCCTATTGTTGATATTATGTGCCCCAAGTAGTGAATCTTCTTTTGATAAGAGATGCATTTATTTAGATTAACATACAATCTATGCTCTCTTAAAACTTGCAATACCATTTTTAAATGATGCTCATGTTCCTCTTCTGATTTAGAATAAACGAGTATATCATCTAAGAACACAATCACAAACTTGTTCAAGTACTCCCTGAACACTCCATTCATTAGGCACATAAACGTTGTTGGGGCATATGATAGCCCAAATGGCACTATTGTGAATTCATAATTCCCATACCTTATTTTGAATGTTGCCTTGTTGATGTCTTCTTCCTTTATCCTTACTTGATGATAGTCTAATCTCAAGTTGATCTTCGAAAATATTCTTACACATTTCAGCTGACCAAACAAATCATAAATTCTTGGAAAATGATATGTATTCTTTATGGTAACCTTATTAAGCTACATGAAATCAATACACAACCTTAAGGTTCCATCCTTCTTCTTTAGAAAAGGAATCGTGGCTCCCCAAGGCAACACACTTGGGCGTAAATACCCCTTCTTCAAAAAACATTTGAGATGCATCTGCAAATCTTTTAGTTTTGGTGTGGCCATTCTGTAAGGTGTCTTAGAAACCAAGGTAGATCCTGGCACCAAATCTAGAGAAATCAATGTCTCTCTTTGGTGGCAATCCTGGAATTTCTTTGAAAACATCTTCAAAATCCCTCAAGACCATATGGTCTTCAATACTCACCACTTTGTCTTTAGTTGCCTCCTCCATATGGGCTACAAACATATGACATCCCTTCCTAAAGCTCTTCTTCAACTACATAGCTGAAATATCTCTAACAGCTACAACTCTTGGAATGCCTTGAATCTTTCCTTGCCACCCTTCCTCATCAAGACATGTGATTGTCTTGTTGTAAYAGTCTAGGACAACATAATGTTTTCCCAACCAATCCATGCCAATTGGAAAATCATATGAACCCAATGGTATGATGTTTACATCTACCTTTGTGCTAAGTCCATTCATGTCTATCAGGCAATCATTAACTAACTCATTGWTTTTCCTCTTAGCCCCCGTGGCTAACTGAACTAACTAATATTTCTTATGCTTACTTCTTTGCAAGTGAAATATTTCAAAAATGTTAGCATTTATGTAACTTACGCTAGCTCCAAAATCAATCAAAATTGCTATGGGTTGGTTGTCAATCTTAACTTCCACTTCGATCATGGGGGATTTATACTCTACATGCTTGTTGTCCAAGACTTCATAAATCCTTGGCATGCTTCCTCCCACGTCTTTCACTATTTCATCCTCTTGAATGTTGTGGACAATCCTCATTCTTTCTCCTTTGTGAGGGAAGTCCCTATATAAATGATTTCCCTCACATCCCCAACATTGAACAGGTTGTTGCCTTGGCCTTTTCCCAAACAAATCTACATTATTTTGCTCATTTTGGGCTGCCTGGCCTTGCTAATTTGATTGGGAGTTATTTATGAAAAAGGGTGGCTTAAAATCTTTTTTCCTTTGATCATTTCCCCCCTTCATCTTGTCATTCCAATCCTTTTCGAAAACTAGCATTCCTTTGCTTTTCTTATAAATGTGCCTTTCTCTCGTTATGGTTTCCTCCAAAGTATTTGGATTATCGTATTGAATCTTGTCACTATAGAACGAGGGTAACCCACTTAGAAACCTTTGTATTTTAACCTTCTCATCATTGATGAAGTCAACATACTTTAACAATTCAAAGAACTGCTTCTTATATTCCTCCATTGTCATGGTTCCCAACTTGAGTTCAAAGAACTCTTTCATTTTTCTTTCATAAAATTGCTCAGACAAATATTTCTCTTGGAAATATCCTTTGAACTGCCTCCATGAGACCCTCTTATAATCAAGGTTCTTAGCTTGCTTAAGATGACCCACCACATGGCTTCCTTTCCTTGCAAGTGGTAGGTGGAAATTATAGCTTCTACCTGGGATGGGTAATCATGCAGCTGGAAATATTTCTTCATTTCCAATATCCAGGCATCTGCCTCTTCACCCTTCTAGTGTTCACCATTGAAAGTAGGTGGCTTGATTTTCCTGAGTTCACCTTGCAAGATGTTTTCCTCTGGCCTTCTTCTTTGCCTCTGAACATGAGACACACTTGAGCTGCTCCATGGCCCTGAACTTGATGAGTTCTTCTAGTGGATTTCCTTGGAGAATGATGGTGTTTACTCATGCTTCTTGACTACTTGTCATTTCCATGATCATGCCTTTATCTATGGGTTCTTGATGTTGATAATTTTCTAGCACTATCTACTTGCTTGGTGCCTAAATCCTTGTTAACTTGCTTATGCAACATATTCAAACTTTGAAGTATCTCTTCCTGAGCCTTCATGATTATTTCATTATCGACCCTATAGCTCCGCACTTCCTTTTGCAGGCTACTCATAGTTACAGGCTCCTGCCTGTTTCCTTTCCCATTAGACTTAGTCTCAACATTACCCATGTTGGTATGCAGACCTCCAATTTCTTCTTCATGGATGTAAAACCCTTGAGCATCCTCCATGTCTCTAGTTCTCGTGTAGGGACTAAAGTATGCTTTTCTGTATCTCTAATTCTGTAAGAGTGTGCATGCAATAATTTGTTGTTAGAATTAAACATATCACAATATATATATTAATTATATTAGAGGTCATGCTTCATTTCAAATCATGATGAATATTAATGCGTTATTCTAGAATCTGATTCCTTAAAAACATTCTTTTCTGAAACAACTTTCCAACGACTATCCTCCTTCCTCAATATGAGTTATGAGTGAAATTTACAACAATTACAAGTTTCAATTTCCACTCTTTTGCTGCTATAGAATTCACTTCTATCATTTTTGAAGAAGATATAATGCACGATCAAAATTATGGGTTGACAAATTTCTTCTACTCCTCATGACCTTCCCCAACAACGATTCATTCACTTCAATCTGAGCTTCACGCTGGAAGTTATGGTGGAAAAACAATGAAGAATTATTCAATAGCGCATTCAACACACTAGAAACACTCAGAAACCGTCTGATCATATCTTGATTATATCTCCACTGTTGATGGATTCATCACGGATGTAAGTCACATCTCTTCATCGACATACTCTTCACACCCGGAGTCTTGGTACTTAGCCATTTTTCCATCTTTGCGGACTCATTGATGTCTAATTCTATAAGCATCCTTTCATAGGTTCATCTGAGAAGTCTCAACACTTAGCCATTTTTCTATCTTTGTGGACTCACAGACTCATCATCTTGTCACCTTCTTTTCATATGCCCATCCAAGAAGTGTCCATACTTAACCAATTTTTTTTCAAAATCTTACCTCGATCTCATGGAACTGACAGATGGTCTGCCACATGGATCCACACCACCTACCAATTGTCATTCCATCCACCATGTATCTGCCACCATGGCAGTACATGTATTTCTTCAACATCAGCTGACACGTGGCCACCGCGTCATGTCGATGTCATTGTACTGAAAAATACCCAAATTTTTGTTTGATTTTTCTTATTTTCTTAATTTTTCCAAGAGACTCAACTTCACAATTAATTATGTGGCTGCCATTAGAGCTTTTAATTAAGCTCAATACATCCAAATTGGATCTGTATGTACAATTCGACCCTTCTCCCTCTTCAAATTTGTCTCTTGCACATGGAATTTGTCTTGAATTATTTTGCAAAAATTAGGGTTTTTTTCCCAATTTCACCTCAATTTTGTCATGGACGCCATGGCCACTCTATAACTTCAACTTTAGGTCATCAGCAACCCCAACACTTCTTAGTTAGAGACTGGATTTCCTTACATTTAATTTTTGGCTCAATTCTTCCAAATTATTTGCAAAATTCCTTTAATCTTGCTGCAATAATTTTGTCCAATGAATTGCATGCATCCTCATTCTGACTGTCAAATAATTTGCATGTTTACTCTGCAAATTTCAGTTCCGCATTTTGTTAATTGGCCCATGCATGCTCAGTGTTGGAAACCTCGCTCTGATACCACTTTGTAATGTACATGTTACCAATACTCAATGAAATTTCTCTGATACCACTTTGTAATGTTCCCCCGTCCCAACCAAGGGACATTACGGTGCGAAATATACATAAAAATGAAATTTATGCTAACTAAATGAATTCATTACAGTTAACCAAATTCCTATAGCTTTCAATTATGAATTAAAACAAATTTATCTACTACCTAGAACCATAAAATAGATGCATAAACAACATGCTAATAATCAACATGAAATGCAGCTTAATCATTGACACAACAACATATAAATCATTCTCAAATACACAGAGTTAATGCACAACAATAACACATGTAAATATCATGGAAAAAAGATAAAATACTTATCTTTAAACAAGAATTGTGCAACCAATTGCTTGGGACGAACATTCTACCCAGCCATAGACTGAGCGTTCCAAATCTCAACAGCCAGTCACCCCCGAGTTGATGCTAGAAATCCACAAAAGATGGTGGTCTCTCATAGTCCACTCATAGCTCATAAAACTCTCAACCCAACTGATATTCTCCTACAACTATCCTGGTTTTCCACCGACTCTCTTCCTCTTGACCTGTCCAACCCATGGAATGCACCATTCGTTTATCAGGGATAACCCAAGGGATGTACCATCTGTTTAACATGAATAACCCAAGCAATGTGCCATTCTTTTATCAGGGTCTCTCTTGCACATGTAGCTATGAATCTCTCAGTTGGGAACTCAAGGGAAACTGTTGCTAGGAAAACTATCAACAAACCAACAACAAACACTTGTTGTTTTAGTGCAACTCACATAAGAGTTCACTCTTTAGGCCTGAAAACCCGGCTCTTCAATTTTCCAGCTCCAATTCGCTCCAACATGCTATAGAATTCGCCCTCCATGGCTACATCAGCTTCAAGCTTGGTTTCTTGCTCTCTCCTTGCTCTTCATGCACAAAAAATCAATGTGTAAAAATTATTTTCCCAACCCATACACATTTACTCTCTTTGGCTTGCCTTTCTTGACTCACAATCTTCCCCAAGATGATTGTACTCAATCCCTATGTTCCCAATAACTTTGTGATGTGACCACTCACACCCACCCTCTTACATGTATTCAATGATTGGCTTTGGGAACATTCAATTAGAAATGGGAAGGTTCATATATAAATATCAAATTTAGGAAAATGGGTTAAATTAATATACATGGGTGTTTCCCCCTTGGACCCCTCTTGGCCATTATCCTAGACACTCCCCTCTCTTGTGAATTAATTCATCCCCCATCTCTTGTCCATGTCCCCTTAGCAGTTGGCATCACATTATTATTATTAAAACATCAAAATACAATTCACATATTACATCGCTTTGGCTATAACCACAAATTATATCTACACAAGCATTACTTAAACCATGGATTATAGTGGGGATGTTACAGGTGCACAACTATCTAATACACACTAGTGTGTATTATATACGTGAAAGCACAAATACTCTATATGTTATTAAGCACTAGTGTGTATATATCCTTGTGCATTGTGAAATCTTAGGAATAGTAATGGTATTATTGAAGGGAACGATGTTGTTGTTGTAGTTAGGTGCACTAATGTACTTATTATAGTTATTAGCACTAATGCATTCATACATGCAATGCACACTGGTGCAAGCTATAATCTTGTGCATATCGATGTGCTTATTTAAATAGAACACCTTAGTGTGTAACAATGATAATGATGCAACAATTAGTAAAAAATGCATTGGTGTGTAAAAATCATTGAAACACACCAATATGTTTTAGAGTCGAATTTTCCCATGTGTTATTTAATATTTTCCTTGGTATGTAAATGCAACTTCTTTTGTTTTTTTATAATTACTCATTGAAAAATCAAATATTTTTATATAGTAATACACATCAATGCACATTATGCAATAATATGCACTAGTGTGATTAATATTGTATCAAGCACCGTGTAGCCTGATGCACAATTGCACCAAACTCTCAGACACTAATACACTTCCAAGTTTTTTTAAAGCATTTTGGCACTTTACAATAATAAATAAACCAGTGCATATATATTGTATAATGCAAACTGCAAAACTCAAAAACATTTTATTTTAAATTGCCATGGACATGTTTTGGAAACCAATGCATTGAGGGGCTCCAATCCATTAAAATATTCTTTACATTGAAATAATCATTGAGATCAACAACTACCCAAAGCCCCAAAAACAAAAATATCATTATGAAAGGGTAAAGAAACTAAATCCTTGTTGCTAGTGTTTGTAATAACATAAAACAATGCTAGGCATTGAAGGTGAGTCCAAAACCCCTCTATTTTGTTGAAATGAATTGTATATATGAATGAGAATAAAAAAAATCCACAATTTCTTAATCATCCAAGGGAAAATTTATTGAGACGAAGAGAAGGAATTTACATACCTAAAATTTCTCCTCTGTAGCTTTGTATATGACCCATGACGATCGCTTACAAATTCTGCTCTTTAGAAAATCTATCCACTTCAATATATTACTTGTTAAATATTTCTTACACAAGTCTCCCCTCTCTAACGTTTGGCACATATGGATTACAGATTAGGGTTTTATTTAACTCCCTTTTGCAAAATGAAAATCTAGCCCTTTTTTCATTTGAATTTTTGGCACATTGAAGAAAACTACGTAGTTTGTTTTCTAGAAAAAAAAAAATTCAGTACATGGTACATATGTTAGTTTTAAGAACACCGATGTACTATATTACCATAAATGCATTAGAGATAACTTTTTTCAACAAAAATAGAAGGGCAAACCTCCTCAATTAGTACTTTGCAAAGTTTTTAACATGTGCATTTTTCCTGTGCGCATTAAAATCCAATGCACCGATGCAGTAATGTAAAATAGGCATATTGTATACTTAAAAAAGGACTTCAAAAGTATACGAAGTCAGAATGTTACATGCTTCCCAATCAATTTTTCAAAAAATCATGCATGTGTTGATTGTGGTTTTGGCTCAAATGCAAGGGGGGGAATTGATAATATCAAATGACCGATTCTTGGGATTCCTCATTCCATATTGTTTCAAGTTCACGAAGTTCTTCCTTGTAATTTGCAATAAGTCCAAATTTTATTTATATTTTGATGATCTGATTGAATATATGCTACCTTTGTGCATACATTTGAATAATTATGCATTGAATTTTGCAGGATCTTGATTCGGGATTGAGTTTGATTGCACATGATTCCACAAATACAAAATGTTGCAAGCACTTATCTAGAGCACGATATGATAGGCAAATGATAGATGAAAATGGAGAGTCACTTACCATACCAACTGTAACATGCCATATTCGAGCAACCATATCAGTCCAATGGTACTTCACCATGAATTGAATCTCTTTTATGACACCTTAATAGTATGTGGCTATTCAAAATATAAAGGGTTAAAGGTGAAACCTTAATGTGTCACGTTATCCCATTATGTTCATGACTGACTACCAATGTTGATAGTCTAATACCTCCTACTGTAGCCAAGGATCTAATAGGAAATATATCAAAGACATATTGTAGGAATACTTCCATATATGCACCTTTTTTGAAAAGTTGGAAGCCAAATCAACTGTGTTCCATTTTAAAATTGGCCAACCTATCTCTTTTTATTGAGTCAAACGAGAGTTCTAGTGAACCAAAGTATGGTATCAATCCTATCCAAAACATCTCTACTAGGAGATCCAAAAAAGTTGTACAAGCTAAGAACAATAATTTCGAAGTACATACCAACGTTAGGTTGTTGGAGGGCAGTGATGACTTCTCTCTTCCTATCCATCTATGAAGTAAATATATAACCTATTACAATCATGCTTGTATGTCGCTTGGTCATCTTTCCTTCTTGTGTCCAATGTTGGGACCAAATTCTCATTTTTTGGTAATAATTACATGATCACCAAGTCTAAAATAGAAGTTGCAAAACTTGGGTTGTTTATTTGTTGACATGTGTTTATTCCTCCTTAACAATGAGTAGCACTTATGCCATTTTGTAATGCTCTTTATAATCGATCTAATTACTTAAATATTGTTAAATATAAGCATACAATTTCCATGTATATTATGTGCATAAAAAATTATGATTCATGAAACATTTATAGGAAAAACCTATGATATATGGATGGTTGTCCATGCACTGAAGGAAACATTGCAAGGTTCATATATAGTTGTAGGTGCTCATTTTTCAGTGCAAACTATTTGCTTGAGGAGCACTCCAACGATAAAGAGTTATCTATGCAAAATAAGGTATCGATATTTTTTGTTGTGCACACAATATGTGTGTGACAAGTTGTTAAAAAACTATAACTTTCATAGACCGCCAACCACTTGTTAAAGACAACTTGCAATGGAACTACTTTTAGATGTTCCTTTGACGCGTAAGAGAAAGATCATTGAGTAATTATATTTTTGGATTTTAATGGAATTAATGTAAATTTCTTTCTTAATTCGACATTTGTTTTATAAAATGGTTGGTTTCATGCGTATTGGAAAAAAATTTCCATGCTTCTGCTTCAACCTGTCATGGAACACCGGGTTCTCTGAAAACTTCATGTAACTCTGGTTGTCACACCAAATGAAGGTCGCCTCTAATTTGAGACCAAATAACCCAGACAACATCTTCTGAAGCCATACTGCTTCTCTGCTTGTTGCACATGCTACCACATACTCAACTTCAACCGTACTGAGTGCCACACATGATTGCTTTCTGCTGCTCCATGAGACCATACTAGAGCCAAGACTGAAACTGTATCCGTAAGTGCTCTTCCGGTCAGGAATATTGCCGGCCCAATATGAATCTGAGTATCCATACAATCCAAACTCATGGTCAGATATATATCAGAGACCATGATATAGAGTACCCTTAAGGTACCTCAACACATGTTTTGGTGCAACCAAGTGAACTTGTTTGGGCTGTTCCAAATGATGACTCAAGGTGTTCACAACAAAACATATATCCGGTCTTGTGTTCGTCAAATACATCAACGAGCCCATTATCTGCTTGTATAAGGTAGAATCCACAATCTCTAAAGTAGTATCCTACAACAACTTAAGATTTGATACCATTGGGGTAACCATGGCCTTACAGTCCAACATCTCAAACCTCTTCAAGATTTCCACAACATACTTTCCTTGATTTAGGAAAATCCCATCTGATCTCTGCCAAACTTCTAGTCCCAAGAAGTAGTGCATAATTCCTAAATATTTCATCTCAAATTCTGTAGCAAATTTTCTCTTACATTCAGTGATGAGCTTTTCCACACCTGTTAGAAACAGGTCATCTACATACAACAATAGAATCACCAGTTCACCATCCTCACCCTTAAAGTAAAGGTTAGGATATGCACTGCTCTTGGTAAAACCCAAGCTCATCAGAAAATTGGCAATCCTACCATACCATGCTTTGGGTGCCTGCTTCAATCCATATAAATCCTTCTTTAATATGCACACATGAATCTCCATGTCATGTGTCTTGAATCCAAGTGGTTTCTCCACATAAACTTCCTCTTTTATTTCACCATTCAAGAAGGTTGTCTTTACATCCATCTAGTGCACCTTCCATTTCATCATAGAAGCCAATGAAAGTATAGTCTTGATCGAGGTATATCTTGCTACGGGAGAAAAAAGTTTCTTCATAGTCAATCCCTTCCTTTTGATCGAAACCTTGGGCCACAAATCTTTCCTTATATTTGTCAATACTGCTATCAACTGCATGTTTCATCTTGTAGATCCATTTCTAACTCACCACATATCTTTCCTTTGGTCTGGGAACCACATCCCAGACATCATTTTGCATAATGGACTGGTATTCCTTTTCCATGACATCTTTCCATATTTGATTTTCTGCAGCCTCTTCATAAATGGAAGGTTCTGCATCCATTATTTCACACAGGCATGCCACATAGCTGGAATATGACTTCCGCTTCTTACTTTCTCTGAAATATTTCTCTGGGGCACCAATTCTTTCTGCATCTCTGATAATCTCTTGTGCCCAAGCCAGTCTTCTCTTGCGAGAAGGTATCTCGACTGGTTTCTGAGGTTCGACCATGTCATGATCCTCTGAAAATGACTTCCTCTGGTTCAACTGCATCTAGAACTTTAGGAGCTTCATTCTCTTCTTCATGTGCCTCTTTTGCACAGATCTGTTTAGATTTACTAAAATTTGCATTCTCATCGAAGGTTACATCTCAGTTGATGTCCACTTTTCGATGACCATGAATGTATATCATGTAAGCCTTCAATGTGTAACTATAACCAACAAATATGCCCTTCGATCTGGAAGGGTCCAACTTTGTCCTCTTTTTCTTGGGGAAGTGAACAAATACAGGGCAACCAAATATTCTGAAATGGATGACTTCTCGCTTCTCTCCTGAAAACATTTCCTTGGGTGGCTTGTTTTCAAGCACCTTATGGGGACTTTTATTCTGCACGTACACTGTCGTTTTTGCGGCTTCTGCCCAGAGATGCATAGGAAGATCTTGATCATGGATCATGGCCTTTACTACTTCCATGATTTTCCGATTCTTCCTTTCAACTATTCCATTCTGTTCAGGGTTATAGGGAATAGAAAACTCCCTCTTAATCCCAACTTCCTTGCAATACTCCTTGAATTATTCTAAGGTGAATTCACCTCCATCATCTGATCACAAGGTCTTTATCTTCCGGTTTGTCAAGTTTTCTACCAGAGCCTTGAACTCTTTGAATTTTCCAAAAACTTCATTCTTTGCTTTTAACAAATAAATCCAAGTTTTACGTGAGTAATCATCAATGAAAGATACATAATATACATACCCACTTAGTGAAGCTGT
>SNQJ01S0012206.1:7994-25597 GCA_010110895.2 Picea sitchensis | reverse complement strand
ACCAGAGCCTTGAACTCTTTGAATTTTCCAAAAACTTCATTCTTTGCTTTTAACAAATAAATCCAAGTTTTACGTGAGTAATCATCAATGAAAGATACATAATATACATACCCACTTAGTGAAGCTGTCGACATTGGTCCACATACAACTGAATGCACAGTGTCCAAAACTCCTTTGGCTCTGCTATCGCTATTAGGAAAGGAGCACTTCACGTTCTTTCCTTGTGCACATCCTTTGCACACACCATCTAGTTATGTTTGGATTTCTGGAAGACCCGTCACCATTTTGCTTACAATCAGAAGAGCTTTGTAATGTAGGTGAGCAAATATCCTACGCCATAGTTCACTAGGATTCACAATATCATGAACCATTGCGAAGTTTGAATGTCCTTTTAATTTGTAGAATCCTCCTTCTTCAACTCCAATCACAACTGCATCATCAAGGGTCTTCCCTCTAGGCCAAATAAGAACTTGACCATCAATAAATGCTACTTCTAAATCCTTTCTTGTCCAATGATGAAATTGAGAGAAGATTCTTTTTTAAACCTGGAACATAGAGAACTTCCTTTATCTTCATTGGCTTGCCTGAGTTTAACTTGTAGGAAGCTTCTCCAATACCTTTGATTGGATACTAATATTCATCACCCAATTTCACCTTGTGAGGTGAATCTTTATGAATAAGTTTAGATAAGGAGTCTTCATAGCCTGTCATGTGCTTGGAAGCACCACTGTCTATCAAACAAGTGTCACTTCCATGAGTAACAATACTTGTGAGGGTTGAGATAAGAACATAATCCTCATCACTTGATTCATCTTGCTTTGCAGCCTTCTTGGGAGGCTCATCATCTTCAGTTGTGTGAGCTCGATGCCTCTTACTTCCTTTCTTATTCTTAATTTCCAAAATGAGGGAGAAATCCCTAACAAAGTGTCCCAATTCCTGACAACAGTAACATATGATCTTTGAGTTGTCTCTTTAACCCATCTTAAAATTCTTAGGTGAAGAATGCTCCTTCTTGTTCTTTCCTTTCTTGGTGTGGGCGGCTAGGGATTGATATTCATCTACCATCTTTTCTTCTCTTGCAGTTGTCCTAGCTTCTTCTTGGTTACAATCTTCCCAAAGCCTACCAAACTTGGGAATCTTATTTCTTGAACAAATTCCTTGGATGAATGCATCCCATGACCTTGGGAGGCCATTCAAGGTAGTCATCACCATCTCTTCTCCTTTTACAGAGTCACCAATGGCTTCTATCTGCTCCTTGATTTGATTCACTCTTGAGAAGTAGGAGTGAATGATTTTTGAGTTCTGCATTTCCACATTGTTCAACTAAGATCTCAAATTCATTCTTCGATTTATGTTGCTTCCCTCAAACAGACGAGTTAAGGTGTCCATCATTTTCTTTGGAGAAGACAATGATCATATATGATGGATAAGGTGGTCCTTACTAGAGTCTGCAATAATCCTTTTTGCTCTCACCATGTCCTTCTTATATTTTTCCTTAGCTTCATCTCCTTGAGGTTCTTTAACCTCTTCTATAATGAACTTATTCAGTTCATGTTCTTCAAGAAGGAGGGTTACTCTGTACTTCTAGGCCTTGAAGTTATCAGCTCCATTTAGTTTCTCATCGATTTTTGTTCTGGTAGTCATCCTACTTTTGGATGGTCTTGGTTTGTCCGACAACTATCTCTAAACTGAAAACAACTCCCTTTTAGGCTTCTAGATCTGCAATTGGCTTCTATTCAGGCCTGCTTTGATACCATGTTGAAATTTTAAATTTTCTAGTTACACAATTACAATTAATTAATCCAATAACAACTGTAGTAGGATCACTGAAAGATACACAATCATAGGTACAATAGAACACAAAGATTATCCTGGGAAACCCTCGTGGGGGAGAAAACTCAACAACCAAAATCCTCAATATAGTTTCCTTCAACCAATACAAATGATGCACTATAGCTCTCCAAGAAAGACCAAGACCAAAACACCAAAAGAACCAGTCTCCAAGACTTGTGTGTTGGACCTTCTTATGCGCTCCAAGATGCACAAGAGAAGTGTGTGAGTGTGTGTCCAAATGAGAGGAACCTATCCTCTATTTATACACAACAATGTCTCATGAAGAGACATGTCTCTTCACCTAACTAACCCATAATAAGTAACACACCAATATTATAATAATTTCTATTGAGCGGACTTATACAATATAATTATAATAACCTTTTAAAGGTTTGACTAAAACAAATATACAAGAGTATCTTCCATAGTTACACCAAAAATATTAACAACAAATAAATTCCGATAGTGGGATAGGGGGATTTGGGGGGAACTAAGTCCTTGACTTCGGCCAAAAAATAAGGGGTGTTCATGTTANTCTTTAAAGCAATTTATGGAAGAAAGTGGGACTTGTTATGGCCAAGCACAATCTAACATGGGTCAAACCTTCAATATCACTGACCTTGTGTGCTTCCATACAATGTTTTATTAATGGTCTATCATGATCAATCAACATTCACTAAGCCTCACTCCACTTATCATTTCCTTTATTGATATAAAAACCTTGTAACTTATGTAAGTAAATCACCGACCTAACATTATGGAAATAATTTAATGTTTTTATTTGATTATAGTTAAACCAACATGTTCAATGATCAATGGTGGGGCAAGCATAGGGACCCTTCCTTAATGAAATATTTTATTAGAATATTTCATTAATTGCATCCAGAGTAGCGAGGTTTTCATTAATTGCATTGAGAATAGCAAGGTGATGTACAATCCACTATGGGAGAGATGTTGAGACTTAAAGTGTAAAGAGTGATGAGGGGTTAGATAACTCAATTAAAAACAATAATTATATTTATAATAATAATAATAATAAAGTCAGCTCAATTAACAATAAAAATAATTATAAAAATAAAATGAGCTTAGTAAAACTAAACAACTATTAAAAACAACTATTAAATTGGATCTCTCTCGGTGCTTGATAGATTCGGGTTTAAAATGAATCTACCTTAATTTTAACAAAATAAATTTTCTAGCTTGACAAAAGCTTGCTTCTTAAATGAAAGATTTGATGGAATTATTCTCAAGAGTGTGTTTCTATTTACAAGGCCTAATTGCCATCTCATAAACTCATGAATTTTCCTTGCCAATATCAACTAGTGACTACATATCTAGTACATTTTCCAATCAATTTTGCTAGATAAATACTAGATTAATAGGTTAATGAATCGTTTTTAAGTAAAAATAATGAGAATTTAAAATGGAGANATATATATATATATATATATATATATATATATATATATATATATATATGCTTTTTAAAAAAATTAGCTATATTTTTAAGAATAGGATGGTGGGTTAATTAATTGTACTTTTTTCAATTTATTTTTATTGGAATCTAACAAAATAATCTTTATTAAAATTTGGTATAAATTAACTAAAATTACAAATTTTAATTTTATAAATTAATTTAACAATCTTTAAAATATCGAAAATCTATGACACTCATACATATATAGATTGCATATTTTATGATGGATGAATTTCAATAATAATAATAATAATAGTAATAGTATATTTTTAAGATCATTACCAAAAAAGACACCAAATTGATGTAAAAAATTAGAATTTTAAATGTTTTTAAAATTATTAAATTGATTTATAAAATTAAATTTGTAATTTTAGTTAATTTAATAGTGAATTTTAGTAAAAATTATTTAGTTAGATTTTAATAAAAATAAATCAGGAAAAATACAATTAGTTAACTCATCAACTTTCTCTTAAAAATATATATATAAAAAAACATTAACTTATCATTTTACCCTTTAAAATATAACTACATTTAAAATATAACTAAAAATGAAAAAAATAAAGTATAACTATAAAATTGACGAAGAAGAAAAAAGAATAGGGAATACCAATTTTGAAAATAAAGGGACGGAAATGTAAAAAAGAATTGAAGTACTATTGTCAACATAAGATGAAAGAAGAAAAAAAAATAGCTATACCAATTTTGAAAATAAAGGGAAGGAAATGTAAAAGAGAGGTAAAGTACTAGTGTCAACATAAAGGAGAAATAAATATAGGAGGGACAAAGTAATGATTGGAAAGGAATGTAAACAAATTTAAACAAATCTATTATTATTATTAATATTAATATGATTTAAAAAGTAAGGAAAACAAAGAAAGGGGTTTAGGGCTTGAGGTAATTTAAAAAATAAAGAAAAACAAAGAAAGGGTAGGGTTTAGGGGTGAGGTAATTTAAAAAGTAAGGAAAATAAAGAAAGGGTCTAGGGTGTGAGGTAATATGAAGAAGGGTGTGAGGTAATATGAAGAAGGGAAGAGGAAAAAACGATCAAAGAAGAGATTAGTGAGAGTAAAGATAAGTAAAGCACAAGGTGAAAATAGTTAGGTTGTATATTAAGAATAATTAAGAAGTTATTTTTTAGGGTTATTACTGTTGCATAAGTTTACATGTGAAAGTTAGTTCAAGGGGTTAGCTTAATTGATTGTTGTAAATGTTGTTAAGTATTTGGCTAGCTTCATGTTTTTTTTTATAAATCCAGTTAGTTTAATATCTATTTATATTCACATGGAAATTGCAAACTACTAGTGTTGGGTTGTCCAAGGGAGATCCTACCCTCATGATTCTAAAAATATGTCTTTTATTTTCTATTTATGAACATATTTGTTGCTATGTCTAGAAACCTATCTAGTAGAGCTATGCAATATTGTAAACAAAAAATGAGATTACTATAATCTACATAAACTAGGAAAGATAGAGGCACCATGCAATGTAGGAATTGAGAGTTGGTCCTTCGGGTCTAAGTCCACTAATATAAGAGTTCTTGGGGTTCCCACTACTTCCCTAATATGGTTTGTTGCCTTTGTCTCTTAATCATTCTCTAGTATGGTATGCATCCCTTGGTTCATCAACATTAGTCTCCCCTTCTACTAGTTCAATTCCATAGATAACATTGATAAGGGCATCATACTTGAAGTCCAATTGGTCTAGCCTTTGTAGGGTTGCATCTTATTGATACCCTTCTCTAGGTCTACTCTTAATTCCACATGTAATAAGTTTCTTTATATGCCAATAAAGATTAACAATCCTAGTATACTTAGACTCCTTACTGTTGGAGAAATGCCTCTCTTCCAACTAACCCTATCTTCCATTGCCTCATTTTTGACAACTTTAGAGTGCCTGGATTGGTAGGTCGTAGCTTTTGCTACCATGTCCTTGGTTCTCTTCTTGAGAGAAGGAGGTCGTTGCTCTACTTTCACTCCTCCTCTGGGAAGTTTGCCCCTCCTCTTCTCTCTTTGAACCGACCCCAAAGCATCATGAGCCATACCAATGGATGGAGCTTGAACTATCAAAAAGGAGGTCCCTATTAACCACCAACGCTCCATGCTAAAACAAACTTCCAGAACAATCCAATACATGGCAGAACTAGAAAAACACATCTTTGCTTCTTCATACTCCTTGCCCCAACACATTGCCTTACTTTCCATCAGAGTAAATGATGATGTTCATGGGAGACATCCTGTAATGATGGTCAATATACAATCCCCTTATATCAATTATCTAGATGAATTTTTGTATCACTTGAATTGACAATGATGAAATCCCTTAACATCTGATCATTACCTTGACATGTGGAGTGAATCTCATCCACAAACAACAACATCCATAAAAAAAAAAATGATTACATGTTAAAGTTATAGATTTTCATAATCACTGATAATTTATTTTTATTATTACTTTTAAAATTAAATTATTGTTATTAATTTATTAATCTAACACAATAATATACATTTTGGAAAAAAATAAATTCAATTAATAAAAACGAGTTTAATGTTTCATATCAATTTTTTTTTTTTTTAAGATTATGTTAGGCTTCTAGATGTTTTGAATGAAGTTGGATAGTTGATCAAAAACAAATTTACTTGAAACATTGACTGACAACAAATTTACTGAACATCTAAAAAGGTTTACATTGACTTTGCCAAAAATGAGATGTAGCTACTCTTGTATTGTATTTGTTTCACGTGCTCATTACACGGAACTTCATTACTTTTATTCAGAAAATAGAACATGGCCATGTGGTTATATTAATATTATTTGTAACAGCTGCGTGCATTGCAATTTGCCACATACAAAATGTTGTAAATTGCTATGTGAACTTTGATTTGACGAATTATTCGGAGAAACAGATCGGTCGGACTTTGGATCCATTTTTACATGGGTAATGATGTTACGATTTCACGTTGGATTCTTAACATCATCGCTTATTAAACCAACAAAATCATTGTTTCCATACAGTAAAAACTAATTATTACAGAGGAGATAAATTCTGTGGTAAAAATTGCACCAGTCCAACCGTAACAACAAGAAGATTATCCGTCAAATCAGAAATCAAATCAAATCGATATTTTGCCACAAACAGGTCGACCAGCAGCAGGAAGCGTTCCACAAACTCATCGCAATCCTTTGCCCAATTGGCCTTCCACTACCCATTATCCATAACGGGATTTATAATATAATAATAATAATAATAATTAATTGAAAAGTCCACCTCCAGAATTAGACGGACAGTGTGAACGGTCGAGATGAGCGACAACCAGATCTCTGACCGTCCATGGAGTGAAACCGCGTGAGGGTTACTCATTCAATTTACAAGGACAACAAAGGCATTTAATGTACGCGGCATTATGTATCACCACGCGGTTCGTCAATAAAATAAAATAGTAATTAAATAGCTTAATTATGAGACATAATGTGTCGGTGGCTGCCACCTGGCAAAAAGGCGAACGTGCCAAGTAAGATCCAGCTTTCAACCAGTTTTGCCCCAATTATCAGCCGTTTCTTCAACGGCGGTTTTCTGGTAGGCTCTGCTAAGAACCCGGCAGCCGGTCTCGTAAAGAAAAGGCCAACCGGCGTTTCAAAAAACACATTGACCGAAAATAAATGCCGTAATATGTGCTGGCCTGGCTTGCCTGGAACGCTTCGGAGGAAAGCGGTTTTGCGGAGTCCGGGATGGGATATTGAGCATTTTATATAAATATACTTCTCTGGCAACGGCCGGAATGGTTGTGTGAAGTGTTTTAACCACTTGCCCTTCCCAATTTCCTTCCAACTGATGAAGTGCACTCGTCTCGAGTGTTTTCTGTTGGCGAGAAGGAAAGTCTGGCTTTTTCCCGAAACAAATAAAAGCTGCATTTAACGTCTGCCTGTGAAAGCACGGGGTGCGGGAATCCAACAGACGAACCCTAGGGTAGGGCAGGGAAGGGCAGGGCAGGGAAGGGCAGGGCGGGGTAAATAATTGCTTGAACTCCTTATATTTTATTTCGTTTTCGTGTTCTTGTTGTTGTTGGTGGCGTAGTTGGTCGACCAAACCGCTGTTGCATCGTGGTGGGTACGGTGGTCTGTCCTGCAACTGAACTCAACTGTTGCTTCATTGAGATTGGGATTGGGATTGGGATTGGGGATTTTAGTTGGATTCCATTTGTGGAGTTGCATTACTGCGGGGAGGGGAGGAATTGTGTGAGTAATGGGAGACTCCAGCGGCTCTGTTTCTGTGGATGTCGAAATGATTCCCTGGGGTGGGCAGGTAAATGCGTTGTGCAGGTTTTTCGTTGAGATAAAAATGCTCTGTTAATTTGATCTCAGCTTGCATTCACCTTCATATTTGGTTCTGTAGAGATTATGTATAGGTATTGAGGCAATCTGTGAGACATTGTGTTGGGTCTCACAAAATTTGTCTGTGAGACAGGTTTCGCTTTGTTCTCTGCCAAACTAGGATTGCCACTTGGGTTTCGTTCAACTTGTGATATTGTAATCGTTTTGCCTTCAAATGTGTTTTGTCTTACATTGTTGTAATGGTGTGACTTTTGAATGCAGGAGCATATGGTGCAGACTAGCCATGGGCCAATCTCTGTTTTTGTATGCGGAGACCAGGAGAAGCCTGCCCTTGTTACTTATTCGGATGTTGCCTTGAACTGTGAGTATCATTTCTTTATCTTTTTGACACGATTCTTAATGTCTTGCATACTGATTAAATCAGTCATT
Organism: Picea sitchensis; assembly: GCA_010110895.2. Taxonomy (NCBI): domain Eukaryota; kingdom Viridiplantae; phylum Streptophyta; class Pinopsida; order Pinales; family Pinaceae; genus Picea; species Picea sitchensis. The sequence continues at coordinate 17,529 of SNQJ01S0012206.1, read as the reverse complement.
GCACACGAAGGCAATGTGTGAGCAATTTGCGTTATGGTTATGCTCTGCTGGTAGCCCTGTATAAGTTATTGAACCCACTGTTGACATTTGTCAGGGTAGCTTCTATTCTATTATTTGAGATAAACCGGAGCAACGATGAAATTTCCATATGTTCTTTTGGATAGGGAAAATATGACTCTGTAAACATAGATCATTATTTGGATATTGGTGATCAACTTACGATCTTGATAAAATTCAATGCCCACTATCTATGCTGATTTCAGATTTGATTAATTCCTCAAGTTTTCTATCAGGGTAGCCATTCGTCGCTTGTTGGATGTGGAGAATGTGTCATCTGGATTGAATGTTATACTGTATTGTATTTGGTCAATCAGCATAGTCCAAATTTGTTGGTAGTTTTCCCCGTTGACATCCTGGTGTAGCAAATTCCTGATGACATCCCATTTGCTTAAGTGTCTGTTGTATTTTATGTTGCATTCATGAAATCTTTTGCATTTATTGATTGCCGCCCACTTCATATTTCTTTTCTCTTCAACGATACTGTTAATGTATTCAGATATACAATGTGCATTCGGGGCAGTACTAATATCAGCACAGGCATTTCAGAAAGTGAAATCATTAAACTTTATTCTATAAAGCAGTATTTCACACCAACAAGGTTATGATAATATGGCATGCAATGAGTGGAAATATGTTGATGGGCCGATGCCATTTCTGTAGTTATTGTAGCATCTTCTTCTTCTTCTACAGCAATACCTGACACTAATGGAATAAGAAGTAGAAGTTTTCCAAATTAATGAAATCAATTGATTGGCTGAACCTTGCGATGAACTGTGTAATTTGTATACTAGATTTATTTTTGTTACTGACTGGTCCGGCATCTATTTGTTTCTTGAACAGACATGTCATGCTTTCAAGGGCTGTTCTTCTTCCCTGAGGCTGCTTCGTTACTCTTTCACAATTTCTGCATCTATCATATTGACGCGCCTGGACATGAGGTTCGTATTGATGCTATATTTGTTTTCAGGTCAGCGAGTGTGCTATTCTCTGTTTATGGTTGTAGTCTATCCAGATGAATGCCTGTATGTTGTTTTCCTGACATTTGAATTACTTTTAGTAATTGCACTTCTTAAAAGGGCGAAGGTATGCTCACATCATGTTATTTTTGTGCCTTGTTTTAAGAGTTCTTGCAGTTAGGAGCTGCTGCAATTTCTTCAGATGTTGCTATACCTACTGTGGATGATCTTGCGGAGCAGGTTGCTGAAGTGCTTGATTACTTTGGGTAATCTTGGAATCCAGCCTTATCTGTTTTATGCCATGTATTTGTATCAGTAAGTTATAGCAAAATTGTGTTGCTGGGTTTTAATAATTGTTTTGTCTGGACAGTCTTGGAGGAGTTATATGCATGGGTGTCACAGCAGGGGCCTACATTCTCACTCTTTTTGCGGTGAGTGAAACCCTTGATGCTAACATATCTCCAACTCTTACTTTTATTTATGGACTATGCAATTGGGCTCGACTGATTGCCATTTCTTCATCTGTTTCTTCTCATGCTTTCAATCTGTTAGCAGTTGTCACACTTACATTCTATGTGTGGATCGTCATTCCCCTATTATGCAGTTGAAATACAGAGAACGAGTTCTTGGGCTCATCCTCATCTCCCCACTTTGTCAGGCACCTTCTTGGACTGAGTGGTTCTACAATAAGGTTTGCTTCCCACAAACCTTCTATTTGTGCAGACTCTGCTCTACTGGATTCTAATTTTCAGATGTTTGTTCTGCTAGATCTGTAGGCTCATGCTGATCATGTTTTTGCAGGTGATGATGAATTTGCTGTACTTTTATGGCATGTGTGGAATTGTCAAAGAAAGTTTACTTCAGCGGTATTTTAGTCAGGTAATTTAAATAATCCATTCTTTTTCTAATTGTCTTCCAACCCTGTTTTCATTCTGATATTTCTGTTTGGGTTTTATTTATACTGTTGGAACCATTGTGGGCATGACAGGAATTGCGCTGCAATATACAAGGCTTAGAGTCTGACATTGTGCAGGCTTGCAGAAGGGTAAGCATCCTTTGTACTGAAATATGCACTTTATGGAATTGGGATTCAAGGTCTTTGTTGCGGAATAGCTTTCTAAATTCTGAGGGTTGTGCACACAGTTGCTGGATGAGAGGCGGAGCAGTAATGTTATGCGCTTTATGCAAGTGATCAGTCGGTAAGCCTATCAAATTTGTGAAATAATTTTTCATGTTTTGACAAGCAGTATTAGGTTTGAAATTCCTGATCAAGGTCCCAGTAGAGATTTTTTCATATTCTCCCAATTTCCTGTAGAAGTGGCTTGAGTGTTTTCTGTCAATTCATTGATGGCTTGCATTCTGTGAAGGCTAGGTGCCCCCATATATAATGTATTGTGTTTTCATTTTTCTTCTAAAAAAACTGATACCTTCTCTTTCACAGAAGAAAATCAGCAACTTTTCCATTACTGAAAATAAAAATAGATACATTCCATATATTTCACCCTCATAAACAAGGGGATCAAAAATCAGACCTGAGAGGTAAAGACTCTTCCCAGAAAGATGCTAAATACACAAGATTTTGTTATCGATAATACTATCAGTCATTTTGAAACATTAAACCAAAAGTTTATAACAAAACAAACATCAAATAAGCAGGAGTCCATTGGTCTGAATAAAACTAGTCAAAGATATGTCTCCGAGGCTTTACCTTCCATCAATTTTTTTTAAGACCAGGAGCTCCCCAGCCTGCCCATCACACCCTTGTTTTGACAGACGATCTGCAACCTGGTTATGTTCCCTTGTCGGATGCTGGCAGGAGCAAGACTGAAAGTGAGTCTCTAGGTCTGAAGCTGACTGAAACACTTAATGCAGATCCAGGCGTCTATGCTCCACTGTGCTCTCATATGACTAAATTTGAATCACCAAATATCTAAAGGTTCCCTTGAATTCATCTCCAAAGCTGAAGACATAAGAATTGATGCTGACTTAAGTTCAGCAGCATTGTTAGAGCTTCTACCCAACCCAGATTGTGATTCAGAGATGTGGAGTATTCCTCCAGCCCCAACTAAGAAAATTGGTACTTATTACAGGGAGAAACATAGCCTTTCCCCTACGTACCCAAGCAAGTAGGGCAAGAGCATGAGATCTATTTTCTGCATTCAACGTGTTACAATCTTCTTAGTGTTACTACATTGTTTTATTTCCTTTTCCTGCTTAAGTGCATCATAAGCTTTTACTAACAGTTATGGTAGGATACCAAAGGGGAGTAATTATGTGTGTTCCATTAGTTTCCCTTTTATGCTGGAGGGGAAGGATCGTATTATACCTAATCTGGAATGTCAATCATACATGATATCGTCTTTTATTGTTCTGAATAATGCAATGTTGTCTGTTCTGGTAAGATGCAAAGTGAAATCAGGTATTTACCTAGTGAAGGTTAACGAGAGAGATAAAACAAAGTGTGCTAATTTCTAGGTGGTTTGTTACTCCAGAGTTTCAATTTGTGTGAAATGATGATAAGACTTGTATGCAGCTCCAAATCGCTTTTGGAAAATTGGGGAGGATTTTGACACAGGGCTTGCATCTGGATTATTGTTGTCTGCAGGAGATATGATCTAACTGAAGGGTTGAAGAAATTGCAGTGCAGGACACTCATATTTGTGGGAGAAAACTCTCCATTTCATTCAGAAGCTCTTCACATGTGTGCCAAAATGGACAAAAAATTCAGTGCATTGGTTGAGGTGAAAACAATTCACTTTCTCAAAGCTGGTCTTTAAGATATTAAACTTGTTTGTAGAGGCTACCTTGTAGTGCGTTTATGGATGCTTCTCTTGGCAAACTGACATCAACAGGGCTGACATAATTGTTATTAATGCATTACAGGTCCAGGCTTGTGGATCACTTGTGACAGAGGAACAGCCTCATGCAATGTTAATCCCAATTGAATACTTTCTGATGGGATATGGCTTTTACAGGCCTCCCCAGTTATCATGCAACTATGGGTCTAGCCCCAGTCCAACCAGTCCTTTAAGTCCATCTTGCATCTCAGCTGAATTGCTCTCTCCTGAAAGTTTAGGCCTGAAGCTAAAACCGATCAAAACACGCATTGCTATTGATGATTAAGGGGGACACTTTTTGGCCCAGCAACATATGTCATCTGATGGAATTAAAGATGAACCAGGTTTTGGTGGCTCTTATTATTGTTTTATCCGTTGTGGGATTTCACAACTGGTGAATAAGGAAGTCATGCTAGTCTTGGATATGGGATTTAAGTCACACCACTCTTCAGTAAGGTGTCCAAGATGCTGACATATTTTGACCAATGAAACTATCTGGAGTCCAAGGAAGCAGTCATGCTGATCAAGGCATAGTATTTAATTTGAGGTTTGCTTCTGAGCTTTTGGGATTCCTACTATTCGGCAGTCAACATTGAGGAGTAACAAGTTCAGGATATTCATAGCATTCGATGCGGCAATAATTATCTGTAGATAAATTTGAGAGATTTTTGTATCCTTTGCATGTAGAATGTATTCGGATCCGAAGTAGTTCAGGGAACAATTTTTGTGATCATTTGTAAAACTATACAGTTGTACCATTTTAGTTGCGCTGATTAATAAAATATGCAGTCTTTTGCTATTTTGACAATGGCTGTAATACATGCTCTACTTTTATTGGTTTTCTTGATGTAGTTAATCTCATTGTAATAAGTATCAGGTTTTTGCAAAACTCAGACATGAAGTGGAGTTATTTGTTACCCATGATGTACTAAAATTTGAATTATGCCTTTGATCCATAACCCAACATTTACATAAAGCAGTTTTATATATCTGTATATATATTTTGGTAGTTAATAGATGATTGGGCATTGAGTAGGATTGTTATTCTTTTAATAAACAATCTCCAAATAGGCTATTTTGACAGGACGTCTGTCACGTCACTTCAATCAACTCCTCTACATCCACTGTTAAATTGACATACGGAGAATATTATTCCTCCATTAACTGCATTATTGGCTCATCTTCCCGTAGTACCCCAATTTGAGAGGATGGGAGTTTGTAAAATTTGCACAAGGACGAAAATGATTCTCCACCAACTTACATTATTGACCCATTCTCCCATAAGTAACACCCCACTTTGAAAGTGGAAGGGAGATTATGTTACTATATGTTCCCCACTTTGAAAGTGGAAGGTATGTTATGTTACTATATGTTCTCTTACGTGCAAGTCAGATCCACCCTACCCTCACTATAAAATTTCCTGAAAATATTCCTCCATTTTTTGGAGTGGGAGGTTAAAATGTTTCCTCCTTTTTTGTGACAGTGGAAGCAGGTTATGTTTCAAGATGTCATGCTTCCATTACATGCAAGTGGGTTACTCGTCCATTTTGTGAAGAAGTTATTAATATGCCTTTTATGAAGGGAGAGCATAACGCATGCACAAAGGTTATTGGTGATTGCATGGTGGTTTGACCTTGGGAAAGTGGATATCTTGAACACAACACATTGTATATATGCAAAATGTGTAATTTGTATAGTGGTTGGCTCTATTGAAGTGGTTATCTTCGGCACGTTGTATATGTGAAAAAGTTGTAATTGCTCTAGTGAGGGAAATAGAAGTTGAGGATGGTTGCAAGAACTTTGTTTGCTAAAGTCAATGTTAACACATTGTATATATGCAAAATGTGTAATTGGTGGTGGCATAGTGGTTGACCCTATTGAAGTGGTTATCTCCAACTAATTGTATATGTGCAAAACATGTAATTTCTCTAGTGAGAAAATAGAAGTTGAAGATGGTTGCAAGAAGCTTGTTGCTAAACTTGATGTTTCCTATTTTTGACCTTGTGAAGGTGGTTATAACATATTGTATATGTGCAAAATTTGTCATTGCTCTAGTGAGGGGATGGATGTGGAAAATGGTTGCAAGAAGTTGGTTGCTAAATTTGATAAGATTTTGAGATTCTAGCCAAGAGGATAGTTGGGAATAGAGAATCCTTTACTCCATCAAGGAGGCCAAGGTTGAGTAGAAAAGCTGGTGAAATGCATGTTATTGTAGTAGTAGTAGTATGTAGTGATAACACGTGACTATTTATTTGTTGCCTTGGTGAGGCTAGTGAGACTTCATGCTTTAGAGCCACTAGAGATAATGAGTGGGTTGTTTTTCTATTTGAGATTAGATTGCGAGTAAACCATTCTTGTGCCATTGCCAATTTGTCTTACGTTGCTTGAGCTCAAGGATGGTATTTGTAGGAATTTGTAGTAGAATGGTATTTAGAGTTATTCTCTTAATTGTTTGGGAGGAGGGGTTGTGCAACTCATCATTATTGTACTTTTGAGATGTGCTTTTCCTCTATAATTGGCGTATTCAATGTGTATTGTGCTATTTCTAATTAGTGAGTTCATATAAAGTGGTATTGGAATGAATAATGCTAAGATTGACACTCTTTGATACATGAACTAAATACCTACAAGATGTCGATACCCCAACTCACTACATATATGTATAGAGGAGCATCATGATCCTTTAAGTTAGTGAAGGGCACCACAATTTGGAGATGTAATCAAAATCTCCATAAGCTTTAGTCCCCTTTTCACCTAGTAACAAATAGATTATCAACAAGAGTAAAATTGTTTGGGGACAACAAAGAGCATTAAATGATGCTAAACTGCTATGTGGCGGTTCTCCATGTGCCAATAGGGACAAGTTCAGAGCCAAAACGAAGCTTGGGTGGTCCTCACAAGATTAAGGCATTTCTCAAGGGGGTTATTATCCTCCTTTGGGTTGAAGGCTTTCTAAAACACAACTATTTTGTGAAGCTTCACTTGGAGGTATCATTGAACTGAAAAATAGGTGATACTTTCCTAATTACTTCTTCGAAGAAAATCTCAAGTTGCCCATGAATGAGCTTTTGTTTTGCAATATAAATCTATTGATTGGAGAATCCAACATATAACCCATTTTTTAAGATATTGGGATGTGAACATGTCTCCATATTGACACTGTCTTTCATCCACAAACTTATGCATATAATGTCTGGACATATAGAGATATCAATAGATAATCTCTACAATTAATGACCACGTGACATATATGGGAGAGCAATTTGTAGTCTCCATCTTCTCTAATTTTTTTATAATTTTGTCTTTTATAGAAAACAATCATTTCTACTTGATTCCCAATCTCGAAGTACTATAAATTTGTTAATATGTTAAGTAAAGGTGACATGAAACAAATCTCATGTGTCAATATTTTTATTAATCAATAAGAATTGAAGTTCAAATGAAAATAAAACATGGAAAATGAAATTTAATCTTCCCATATGAAATTTGATCTTTCCATAAATTAGTCAATTAATTAAATTTGGCACCATATTATTGAATCCTTTCACACATAACAATGAAGTCATTTAAAGTTGAACCTCACTCTGATACCATATGTAGTGCCCATTTCCACTAACACCAAGACAACATTTATTTAACAAGTGAATGTATTCAACCAATGTAAATACTAAAAATAAGGACATTTAGATCTTAAGCCTATAATATGCACTGTGATGATAATCAAGCTTGGTTYGACACTTCTTAGAGACAACTTCCTTTATGAGGAAATGCATGAAATGTTATCACTTTCCTCCCAAACAATGTACCTTGAGTTCCAAGGTACCCTTTGAGTCTTCAAACATCTCATTGGCTAATCATTCATCCCCAATTATAGTTCGCAATAAAACCCATACCCCTCTTTCACTGAACAAATTTTGGAAATTTAATCACAATATGACTAAATCTTATAAATTGATTTTGCTAACATCTAGATGATGATCCCCCTTTGCAAGTACAATCTCTATTCTTAGAAATTTTAGGAAGGGATTATGAGTGCTATTTACAATGTGCATGATTTCCAAGTGTCATCATGATCTGAGATCTTTTCATCGTGACTTATAAATAATTGCATTAAATGAGCATAAATTAAAGTGCACAATTAAAGAAAACTCAAAAATGAAGAGACATACGCATTATATCTAAACAAAAAACTTGATAATGGAGTTCATCCCCGGTGGAGTATGTCTCCAGGTCCTACTCTCAAATGGATAGGCTCTTTCATTAACTCAACAAAAGAATTTGGCAAAATACATAAGTATACCTCATTCTGAAATCAAGCTGCAGAAATAATGCTCAGATCAGAGAAAACTAAAAAATGAAGAGACATAAGCATCATATCTGAACACAAAACTTGATAGTGGAGTTCGTCCCTGGTGGACTACGTCTCCGGGGCCTGCTCTCAAATGGGTAGGATATTTCATTAACTCAACAAAAGAATTTGGCAAAATACATAAATATACTTCATTATGAAATCAAGTTGTAGAAACAATGCTCAGATCAGAGAACAACCAACACCACTGAATTCGTGGTGTCGAATTACCCAAAAATAACTATCTCCATGCCTCTATCTGACTCTGACACTCCCATGCCTAAGAAGAATTCTGTCTCGGTTTCCATGCCCTCTGCAACCTGCGATGATGATTGTACCATGCATTGAAAAGTGTGCCCGACATGTTGTACGGTCCACGCACTCTCCTCCCCATGGCTGGGCGGATTCACGTTTTAATAATAAAACTGGGCGATATAAACCATGAGGTACCTGTGGCCTAGTGGTTAGGGGCGGATGTGTTAAGGTGTAGGTTATGGTGGAGGTTCCGGGGTCAAGCCTCGGTTTATATAATATATATCCGTTTCACTACATTTAGCATTGGTGCTAGAAGGTTCTCCAACCATGGCTATAGTTGGCGTGGTCCGCCAGATTTGGCAGACCCACCAACTATTTTGTTTCAAAATTTCGTTCATGGGTTGTCCTTGTGTATTTCCCACCTACCACGTGGCAACCCCTAATTGGGCCACGTGGCGGCCTCTCATTGAGCCATGTTGGCCCCTACCAGCTCAACACACCATGTCAGCGCGCTACGTCAACATGCCACATCAGTCGTACGCACTGCCACGTGGCACGATCCGATTGGTCCACAGATCGATCCAAAACGTCAAAAACTAGGTGACACGTGGCAGCCTCTGGTGTTGCGACATCATCATGTTGATGTCAACATGCCATGTGTCACTTCCCTTCTCCTGCCATGTGTGTTTTACGGACACTGACGTCATCTGTACGAAGGTTGACGTTAGCAGTACAGATGCTGACTCATCCCCTGATCACTGGGCTAGGTTGACCAAACTTTGACCGTGAATATCTTTCAATCTGTAACTCCGTTTGACGAATCGTTTACGCCGTTAGAAATCTTGTGACGCACTCTTTCACGACCATGCCATTTTCACTGAGTTTTGGGAACTTTGAATTTTTCCCTTTCTATGTCTGCTGGAGACATTCTGAGCGTTCTGAGTTGCCTCTATGAGTTATGAGTTGTTCTTAGCCATCTTTGGATCCTTTTTGGATCATGCCTTCCCATTGAGAGCTTTTTAGACCACCAAAAACTTTCATCAATCAACAAGTAAGTGAGGGAAGAGTCCCCTCACTTT
>SNQJ01S0012205.1:159936-170163 GCA_010110895.2 Picea sitchensis | reverse complement strand
TGTAGACATTAATGAAAGACTACAATGTTTGGTCGATTGTTTGTGGAAGTCAAACTAGTAAACCAACAACCTCATTTCATGATTGGGAACTTGACTAGAAACCAAAGCGAAGGTGTTCCTAAGAATATCCATCTAAAATAATATCATTCCACTCATTAGGAAATACAAAACTTCCCATGAAATTTAGGAGACACTCAAAGGTTTGGATGAGACAACCAACACAAACAGTGTGTTGTTTCTAAAGTGCAAGCTTCTTTCATTTAAGATGGAAGAGAATGAAAATATTAGTAATTTCCTTTCTAGAATCAAATAGTTGAAAGAGAAGTAGGTAATATTGGTGAGAGTATTTCTAGTACTAATATGGTCATTGTCACATTAAATGGCATGTTGCATGAGTATGAAACTTCCATCACTCCTATTGAAGCTAGGGAAAATAAGTCTACCTTCGATGAATTGATAGGTATTCTCATGCAAGAGGAAAAATGCATAAATAATCTCAATAGAATATCTCACAGTTATTGTCTTGGTATAAAAGGGGAAACAAACATACAACGGAAAGCCATGGGGAAGGAATAAAAAAGGAAAGCCACATACAAAACAAAATCAAGGAAAAGTACCACAAAACATAAATACAAATGTGAAGAGAAATGACGTATGCTTCTACTGTGGTAAGTTTGGAAATTATGCTAAGGATTGTAGGAGAACGAAGTTAAATGATTCCAAATATAAAATCATTCAAAATAATTTGTTGATAAAGACTCCATAGTAAGTGATGATTTCAAAAACCTCAAGTCTTTTGATTTTTATGGTGGCTTTATTGGAAAAAGATATGATGGTAATCACATCAAACTAAAGGGTATGGGGATGTATGTGTGAATTTCCCTACTTGTAAGGTAAAACAAATCGATAATGTCATGTATGTGCAAGAATAAATGTTAATAATTTAATTTTAGTGTCCACCATTGGAGATCAATATTTAAGAGTTGAATTTGTTAAATAACAATGTGTTGTGAAGGACATGCAAGATCAGTGAAAAGTCATTGCTAGAGGATCTAGAGTTGGATGATCCAAATTATTTTCGACACGAGATCGGAGATATAATAAAGAAATGCACAGAGATATCAGAGATATTCAATAATATAACAGAAATGTATTAGAGATGCAACCATAAACACAGATATACAGTAATACACAATTTCTACTAATGAAAGAAATGTAGAGAGACTATAAAAATACAGAGTGAAAGATTCGCTAGAATGGTGGAAGCTTATCTCTGAGAAGAGATGTGACGCCTACTCGCATTCGCAATAATATGATTACAATGAGGCTCTAAAGGACTTGTTTACAATAACAGGAATGCCAAAAACCCTAGACATCCAAACACCTAACCCTAGGAGATGAAGCACCAAAAGTCATGTGTGCCCCATTTGGGTAAGTTGGTGCATCAACTTCCCAGAGTCATAACTTTTGCATATGATCTTCGTTTTAGGTGTATGATAGCTCGTTGGAAAGGTACTGTCAAGGATATTCATTTTGGGGGCTCAATCATGCATTCAACTATCATTGAGAACCTCGATCTCTAAAAACCTTCATTTGGGCCCTCAAAATGGCCCGGGAAGTTAAAAAGTGCTAAAAATTGTAAATTGCCAAAATTGTCATAAAATTGTTTTGAGCTAGTTGGAAAAAATGAGTGGACACCGATATACACCTANAGAGGGAAAAGCGTTTGTTGAATCTGCATCTTAGTGAGTTGTTTGCCTTGTTGGAGACGTCACGCTGCTCAGTTTGTGGAAGTTTGTCACAAACTTGTTAAGGTTGAGGCCATTCAACAAGTCAGGCTACATGAGAGGACGATGTGAAAAATGAATCTTTGTGCTTTGTTGCAACCTTATCGACTTGCTTCTTTTTTATAGAAGGTGGTTGGGGCGAGGCTGTAGTGGTTGTAGTGTCCTTTTGTTCTCCTTTTGAACAGATTGTGAAGAAGCTAAATTTTGTAGTATGAGATACTACCCTGTGGCACTTTTTAGGTGGAATAGTAGTTGGAACTACCTCTGGTATTCTATAGAGATGACCCCCCAGAGAAACAATGAGACTGCGGGGTCGAGACTCATAAACAACATGGTGCTTCCACATATATGGTTGGCCCAAGAGATCATCACAAACATCCAGTGGGAAAACATCACATAATACCTCATCCTTGAAGGGTTGGATGTCGTATGACAATCGACATTGTTGGCTGACATGGAGATCGCATCCTTGGCGAAGCCACTCGATGTTGCATGGTTGTGGGTGTGGTGTTGTCGACAATCTCAACTGTTTGACGACATCTGCTGAGATGAGGTTCTTCTAGCTTCCACTATCAACAATAAAATGCAGTGGGGTCCCCTTCACCCATATCTGTGAATGGAAAATGAGCTCCCCCTCTTCACGATCTGTTGGTTCTTCTAGTTGAATTGTTTCGGTCACGACAATAGCAGTGGGGTCCGCGTCAATGATTTGTACTTCACCATTATTTTCATAATCATATTTTGAATCAGGGTTCGACTCTTTGTCTTTGATCTTGGCCACTAATGTTTGTTTTGAGAGACATCCATCGGTGTTGTGCCAGGGGATTTTGTGGAACTCACACCATTTTCTGGTGTCCTTCTTTGTCTTCCAGTGACCCTTCTTTCCCTGTGTCTTGGACTGGTTTTCGGGAGACCGTTTGTTAGGGCCATCTTTGTCATACTTCGGTTGTCACAAATTTGCAAACCCGAACTCCCGTTTTTTCTGGTGCTTAAATTTATGCTCGATTTTAACAACATATCGATAAGAAACACCAAGCGATGAGCTATCCATAAAATCCATTTCAATCTGGATGTATCTGTGTAGAGCCCCATGGTATTTCAGAACCAAATGTCGCTCAGAGTCTTTGATACCCAGCTTGGTGCGCAAGGTATGGAAGGTATTGGTGAACCCCATAACTGCTTGGCCTTTCTCTTTCCGCAGTGTGGTCCATCTCATGTACTGGTCCTCATAGTTGTCAACAGGGTAATATTGTTCCTTTACCGCCTCCACAAAAAAATTCCAAGTGGGATCGACCCTGTATATTCTAGAATCCTCTGTGAAACTTTTCTCCCAGTAAGTTTCCCACAAATGTTTGACATGAGGGAGATATTTAAGGAGTGTGAAGGTGATCTTTTATTTGTTTAAAAAATTGTGAACAAAGAAATAACCTTCTAGCAAAGTTAGTCATTTTTCTAGGGCTTCTACATCTATCTGTCCTTCAAATACACGAATATCAAAACTAACTTGTACCTTGAAAGGCGAGGTGCCTCCAAAGTAGTTGCTTGATGAATTTGCACATGTTGTTATCGACAGGCGTTGAAGGATGTGGGCAAAATTCTCCATCATTTCATCCCTTTGTCGCATGAGAGTTTGCTCAAGCAATAGATTGATAGGATCGTCTTCGTTGTCGTTTTTCTTTTCTTCCACCATTGAAAGTTTCTTGGGTGTGCTAGAGAAATTGTCTTCATGAGAGACAAGCTCGAGCCCCAACTTGATATACTCGGACCTCATCGGGGACATGCACTGAAAAAATGATCAAGAGTAGCCAGCTCTGATACCACTGATCCAGATTATTTTCGGCACGAAATGAGATGAGAGATATAATAAAGAAATGCACAGAGATATCATAGATATTCAATAATATAGCAGAAATGTATCAAAGATTCAGCCATAAACACAGATATACAGTAATACACGATTTCTATTAATGAAATACATGTAAAGAGAGTGTAAAAATATAGAGTGAAAGACTCGCTAGAATGGTGGCAGCTTATCTCTGAGAAGAGATGTGACGGCTACTCGCATTCACAAGAAGATGATTACAATGAGGCTCTGAAGACCTTTTTTATAATAATAAGGAATGTCAAAAACCCTAGACATACAAAAACCTAACCCTAGGAGATGAAGTGCCAAAAGTCATGTGGGCCCCGTTTTGATAAGTTGGTGCATCAACTTCCCCGCGTCGTAACTTTTGCATACGATCTATGTTTTAGGCATATTATAGCTCGTTGGAAAGGTATTGTCGGGGAGATTATTTTGGGGGATAAATAATTTCTTCGGCTATAATTGAGAACCTATATCTCCAAAAACCTTCATTTGGGCCCTCAAAATAGCCCCGGAAGTTAAAAACTACTAAAAATAGTAAATTGCCAAAATTGCCAGAAAATTGTTTTGAGCGAGTCGAAAAAGGTGGGTGGCCACTGATATCAACCTGGATCATTAGAGGATTGTATAATATTGATGTTACAAGGAGGATTGTCAAGTGTTCGCCCCAATATCTATGTCACCTGAAGAATTATGACACAAAATCTATGGTTGTTTCAATCATAATGATTCGATGTTACGTTAGAAGAAATAAATTGTGAAGGGCCTTCCAATTCTTAAATATGAACATGTTGAATCTAAGGGAAGTGCATTAGGTAAACAACATACAAAAGAGTTTCCTATAAGTAGAGATAAAAATAAATGAGAAATTTTTGAGTTAGTGCATACTTGTGTTTGTAGACCCATGCAAACTAGATCTCTTGGAGGAGCATATCATTTCTTTATCTTCATTGATTATATAAAAAGATACACTTGGGTCTAGTTTATTAGAACAAAAGTGATGTTTTTGAATATTTGAAAGAATTCAAGAATATGGTTGAAAAAAATGAAGGAATGTATGTCAAAATTCTCAAGTCATATAAAGAAGGAGGGTACATATTAGGGGTTTTTATCAAATATTGAAAATAAGATGGGATTCAACAATTTACAGTGCCACGTATTCCATAGAAAAATGGAGTAGTTGAGATGAAAAATATAACCTTGGTTGAATGTGCCTGTAGTATGATTAAAGGTAAACATATTTCTAATGGTTTTTGGGATGAAACAATAAGTACTTTTGTGTATTGAAAAATTGAAGTCCTACAAAAATTTTAAAATATTTTTATGGATATAAAACATAAGTAAGTCACTTAAGAATTTTTGGGAGCAAAGCATTTTCTCATATTCCAAAAGAATATAGAATAAATCTAGATGTCAAGGAAATCAAACGCATATTTATTGGTTATTATAAATATCATAAAAGAAATTATCGTGGCACTCATGAGGTATTTGCAAGAATAGATATGTAGTTTCAAGATGAAGTACCCAAAGAGTATGGTTATGATGTATGGAATCTACCTAAATAGAATGAGGAAAGTACCAAAGAAGAATATGAACAAGTTCAAGGTGAAGCTTCAACCATCATGGACCTTAAAAGTAGCGAGAACATGCCCATAAGAGTTCAAGGAAATCCATAAAGGAATGAAGAACTAATGTGAGCTACATGAAAAATATAAGGCTATTAGGTATAAAGACTATTCTTTAATGACTCTTGTCATGAGTGTAGTACGTCCTTTAAATTATAAGCAAGCTCAAGGCCATAAAGAATGAATGGATTCCATGAAAGAAGAATATGATTCTATAATAAAAAATGAAATATGGGAATTAAGAAAATTTATGAGAACAAAATCCCTATAAGTTCAAAATCATTTTTCAATTATAAATTTAATGTTGAGGGTAGTATAGACAAATACAAAGCTAAATTTGTTGCCTAGGGATTTTCATAGAAAGAATGGATAGAATATGAAGCCACTTTTTCACGTGTAGAAAAAACGAATACTATTAAATTAATGATTTCATTGGTTACTAAGTATAATTGGAAGCTACATTAGTTGATGTTAAGTCAACATTTCTGAATGGAGAATTGAAAGAAGAGGTTTATTTTGTTCAACTAAAGGGATTTGTAAACAAGGGTGAATAACATCTTGTATGTAGGTTAATGAAAGCTTTATATCAAATCAAACATGCACTCTAAACTTGGTATGTGAAAATTAATACTTTCTTCATTCAACAAGGTTTCATAAAAAGTAAAAGTGATCATAATCTATATATTAAACTAGATGGAAATGGTCATATTGCTTTTATCTCTTTATATGTTAATGATCTCATCATAAGAGTAAGTTCGAATGGGTTGATTGAAGATATAAAAATAAAGTTGTGACAATAATTTGAGATGAAGGACCCTCAACAATAGCATTTTCGTGTAGGCCTTGAGGTATGGAGGGACAATGGTAAGACCTTAATCTGACAAATAAAATATACAAAGGAGATTCTTAGTAGGTTTAATATGAATACATGTAAACCAATGTCTACTCCATTAGAACAAAATGTGATTAGCAATGATGATGACACATAAGAGGTAGATGGTACTTTCTATTGACAATTGGTGGGTCGTCTGAATTATTTCACTACAAGAAGACCAAATATTGCATATTTAGTCAACATTCTTGGTCAATTTATGTCTAAGCCCCATGACAGTCAAAGGAAAGAATCAAAGAGAGTTCTTCAATATTTGAAAGGGACTGTTGATTTTTGTATTGCATATACTAATAATTTTAATGTTGAGTTGACAGTTTTTTAGATGATAGAGTATACACCACGAGATATGAATTGAGTATTGGATCTCGGATCATGTTCGAGAGCAGTAAGAAATAACCAATTTTTTACCAATTTTTTCTTTGTTATCGCATTGTGTAGTGTCATCTATGAGGCAATTTGGATAAGGTGGATACTTGAAGATGTTGGAGAAAAGAAAAAGTTACAAAGAGTAAGTGTGAAACCCAAAGCTCCAACAAATTGGAAAACAATCCAAACAATCTAGTCTATCATGCTAAGTTGAATCATATTGAGACACAACATCATTTTGTAGGAAAAAATATATAGTCAAATGAGATTGACTTATTGTATTACAACAAGAAGGATAATGTTGATGATATCTTCACAAGTCTTTGGGAAAGGAAAAATTTGTAATATGTAGAGGTAAAATAGGTGTTATAAGGGTTGTCTAATTAAGGGGGAATGTTAGTGTGAATTAAGCAACCCATGTCAAACAAGTAGTTGAGCATACAATTGATAGAGATATAAGGTTGTAATAAATAAGCTTGACGAGAGTGAGAAGAAGTGTCTAGAAAAGACAATTCGAGCCCTTGATCTATCATGAATCCAGTGAGTATAAATAGAGGTTAATCTCGATAAGGCACATTCTCTCGTGTGTTGTATTTATGTGATTTATTTGATTTGTTGCAAGGGATTGAATATTCAAGAAAAACACAGAAGCCACGAGAATGACCCATAGAAGTAAATACACTATGCATAACTCAATGACCATTGGCCAAAAAAATACACACTATCTCATGACCTTTTCCCTTATTCAAAAAAATTCATTAAGAAAAGTTCATCACAAATTAACAATCAAATACAAACAATCTAGGATGGTCGTTTTCCATTACTTTAGTGAATTCTAACTTATGTCTTAGCATGTTTTATTGATAAGATTTTTTTAGCATAAGATTTTAATATCAACTTTATATATATAACAATTATTTTCTTATAATTAAAACATCTTAATATATTTTGCTTCCTTAATATAAAAGAAATGTTTCATTCCTTTTATACTTAATATAATTATATAAAACATATATAATATATATTATATATATAACAGACATTATATATATATGTTATATACTCAATATAAAATTGACAAATAACACATATATAACGTAAACTCATTTTTCTTTCCTCTCTTCTTTTGATGTAATACAATTACAGTTGAAACGTACTCATTTTAGGAAAGGATGACGAAAACCATATTCTCATTTTGGCGAGAGATATAAATGATACGCCCAGAACTCTTTTTCATGAATTATTTAAAATCAATGAGTCTTCGGGTTGACTGTTAAAAATCCGTAACGGTCGATTCACATTTCAAATTTTAATTATTTTTGTTAATTTAGTTTTTAAATAGTTTTAGGGTGAAACTCTATGAAATTATTTTTATTTTTTTTGAGATATTTGGTTGAAATTTGGTCAGAAATTTTTGGATTAGTAGATTTAAGTAATTATTTTTTAGAATCAAAGTGTATTGAGAGTTTTTTACAACATGCTGAATTCATTTCTACATTTAAAATGGATTTTAAACAACAAAAAATAATGATTTGTATAAATTTATATTACCTGATTCCTAAAAAATAACAATTTCATAAAACAACTAACTAACACTTTTTAAATAATCCAAATTAAATAATCCAAAACACAGATGACCATTTCATTAAAACCTAGTTTTGATGACTCCGGGGCTTGGACAATACGCCACAATGAATGGCTAAAACAGTTTTGTTTAGAGTCGCGTGCCTCTCCCATAAACTTTCAGGACCACGGCTTTCACTGGATCTTGCGGTGACTTTTGCTTGGTTGATATGATGGATAAGGATGGAATCTCAAATGATTTTATTAATAGACTTGTTTTCCAATTGTTTTTTAAGAAAACAATGAGATGTCGATATTATCGTTAACGTGACGATAGCAATTGCCAGCTGTCCAATATATTGGAAGCCATGGGCGGGATTTAGTGGTTCTTAGTACTAGGATTCGGCCATCTTCACCAAGGAATAACGATCTGCGGATGAATAAAAACAATCGTCTTCACCTCTTTCTAGGTCGTCTTTTCTTTTCCAAGCTTTTTTGTCATCGCGTAACGTGTATAGCCTAAAACATCTTTTCCACTCCGGTTGTAGCGTGCACCAAGATTCTCTGCCTGCAATCAGAAACGCTTGCCACTTTGAGGTTTTCAAATGATTTGGCAGAAATCCAATGAAGACTTGTTCATAATAGGTGCTTTGTGTTTTATAAAGAAGTATAACTTATTTTTAAGCGAAAAGGTGTATAAATGATTTTTTAATCTAAAATTCTAATTTGGGTTAACAATTGAAGATGCTGGCATATTCTTAGTGGTCCTCCCAAATCAATGAATGTGATTTACTATTTTTTAATGCATCCGTTAACTTTATTTTTTAAAGTTTACCTAATCAGAAATTACTGTAGCACCATATCAGGCACTACTTCAATTTCCTCCTTAGCTGTCCGTACTGTCACCTATCCCCCTGTTTCATATTCGATGACTAGCAGACCCACCTATTACATAAGCATGAAGCGTTTCATTTTCAAACGTTTTGTTCAGTATTCTCAACCGATACTTTTTGGCGTTCTCAGCCAGGAGTTAGCAGCTGTGCTATTACAAAACCTATTAATATTCCGTTCTCTGTATATTACTATTCACAGCCAAATCTCATAAAATATTCTCGAATATATACAATTTTGATGTTCAGTATTTCTCCACACAGGAATATTTATAAAGCCCTGTTTGAAATAGTGTTGCAAATGACGCGACAAAAATCCTTTTTGTGCTCTTAGCAGATTGGACCACAGCATATCGGAAGATCGATTTCTAGTGACCTAAAAATCTCTTTATGTTTTGAGAATCAAATTAAGAGTGGGTTTAACCTAAAAGTGGCATAGAAATGGCTTCAAACTTCTCCACTGCCCGGAAAAAGAACAATTTCCTCATATGGAATCCGACTACGGCATCCAACCATTGGAAGATACATTAAATTATTTTATTTGTAATCCAAACCTCAAGCAACAAACAGAAAAAGAGATACATATAAAGAACCCACTGTGACATTGTCAAATCTTATATTCACTTCTTAAAGTTTCGACTGTCGAAGAACACGACTGCAATGTAAAACCTAATGCTGCATCTATAAGGACTCCAAAATCGTATATAGAAGAATGATTTTATTTTATTTTATTAGTTATATACCTCTCCTGTTCTCTGCTAGGTCTTGTCTGTACCTCTCACAAATAGTGTGCAGATAGCTTCGCATATAATGATACATCTGTTCCATCACACAAAACTTGAGTCACTTCAAAGGATTCGAACCCAAAAGAAAACACCACCTACAAAGCAAAATTCCCCCATAAATCAAAATAAAGTACATTTATTCTCTTTGGTAAAAGCGTCATTAATACGGTAAGCAACCTTATAAGAGAAGCCGTGTTACTAGATCTCAGAGACGAGCGTCTACAAGATCTTCGATTGCTGAATTGCAACTTCCCTTTGGAGTTCGAAATGACGAACATGTCTTCGAATTTCGAAAAAGGTATATATGGCGAAATGCAATTACAGATTGCCATCAAAGAGTGCTGTATGTGTGGAGATTTGGGCATGGAGAAAGAACTTTTCAAGTGCCAAACTTGTTTACACCGCCTTCAGCATAGGTTGGATTTACATAATTCATTTATATTTCAACGTCCTTC
>SNQJ01S0012205.1:129017-159926 GCA_010110895.2 Picea sitchensis | reverse complement strand
TGCTCAGATAGAGAAACAATTGAAACTCATTCCTTTTCCCTTTCCTCTCAGATTTCAAACATTCAAAAAGAAATCATTCATACATAGCATAAAATAAAATGTACAGCAGAAAGAGTGAAATAACCATGAGCACAACATCTAACATACATACACAAAGAAAAAACACGATGCCATGAATTTGAATCAAAGCTTTCTCTATTAATTCAAATTTTTGTACATGGGTGTTTTCACAGAGCTCTCTGCTTCTCCTCTATGATCTTCACACTCTTCATGCTAATGTTACAATACACAAATGAGGGTGTCTATATCTCGTTTCCCTCTTGCGCTCTAAAACTGTCTAATCTAACATTCAATTCTATCTACCTACATTTACTACTATAAATGCCTTCTACCTACTAAGGATGAGAGCGGATCACTCAAAGTTCGATTACATTTTACAAGGGCGCTCCTTCTTAATGGCTTCATTAATATTTTAAGATATTTTCAAAATTTGTGCTGGACACTTTTCTAGCTGTCTTTGGCCTCCGCGCTGGCTCGCTTGAGATGCTCCTGCATCAAGTTCCCTACTTTGATGACCCAATAGAGTTGGATGGTCTAATGGGGAGTGTAATTTGTCTTTGTATCCATGATCTGATGAACTATCTTCTATTTTATGCAGTCAGGATTGAGTTTTGTAGGGTCCAACTGCTCGACTGCGTTTGAGGTGTCCAGGAGAGGTGGAAAATATGGTCGAGGCAGTTCCACATTAAATACCAGGTGCAAGCCAATGAAAGGAGGAATAATTAATTCAAACACATTCTCACCCACTGTATTTGTGATAGTGTAAGTCCCATATTAGAGTGGGAGTAAGTTTATATGGGGTCCTATGAGGCACTCTTTTTACAAATGCAACTGCACCTTATCTCCCACTTGAAACTTGTATGGTACTCAATGTTGATCAGGGTGTTGCCTGTACTTGGCATTGGATTTTTGCACAATATCATGAACCTTTTGTTGGATGTGTGGGATGCACTCAATGAATTTGACTGCCCGATTGACCTCGGTCTAAGCATGGGAGGAATCTTCTTGTGTAGCTATAATGGGCATAGCTACATCAATGGGGGGAAATGGTTGGAATCCCAAGCACACTTGAAAATGGTTGTGGCCAATAGAGTTGTCGAGAGATTTTTTGTATCTATGTTGAACATAAGGAAGGATTTCATCCCATGTGCATGGATGTTTGGAATTTTACATCCTCGGGATATGGACAATCATCATGTTGACTACCTCGATTTTCCCATTAGTTTGTGGGTGGAAGGAAGTCGACTTGGTTATATTGGTGTCCATCATCAACCATATGCTCGACCAAAAAGTGTTGAGGAAACTATTGTCTTGATCATAGATAAAAGTGAATGGAAGAATAAAATGAACTCAAACATGTGTAAATAATATCTTGGTGGTGGCATTGGTTATGATTCTCTTCTTGGAGGGTGCCAAAACTTCCATCTTAGAGAATTGATCAACAACAACGAAGACATAGTCATTCACATGCTTTGTTGAAGGTAGACCAGACATGTAGTCCAAGGAGATGGACTCCCAAGGCCTATCCATAGTAGGAAGAGGAGTTTATAGCCCCTATTTCTTGATGGAGGGCTTGTAAATGGCACAGGAAGTGTAGGATCTGATGTACTTGCAAACATCTTATCGAAGTTTCGGCTAATAAAAATGATTTTATAGTACTACCACTATTTTCTCTATACCAAAATGTCCCACTTCCTAGATGTAACAAGCTTCCCATATCATCTTTGCATGCTCGATTCAAGGAACAAAGAGATGACTCAGATGACATAGAAATCTATCTTGGAGATGAAATTTTGGAACTTTTTTTCCTGCGGTCAATGTATAATAGGAAGTAGAAAGGTGAGAGCGATTATTGTATAATTATGGCCATCCAGATGTCTCATTTCCACAAGAGTTGAGAGTTGTGGTTATCACTACCACCGGGGGTCAACTGAGGCAATCTGCAACATGGTTGGGGATATCCTTCTTGTGCTTGATACTCAAGTGGAATTGTGGTAGGTACATGGACCACTTCTAATGGTGGCCATTTTGTAACTTTCCTTGTGTATGGATGAATTGTAGAGGCCCAAAATCAATGTGGATGATCATTTCCTTCCCCAAAATGTAATGCTTCCACTGTCAACATGCTTGCACAATGGAGTACATCTCTTTGTCATAGGTGGGGTATATGTGAACAACATCAGATATATTTTTGTTTTGATAGGATACAGGATGATGCCTATGTTGAGTGAGGATTGAACCGATATAATAATATGAAGCATCTATCTCAATCTCAAATTGTTGTTTCAAGTCTAGTAGAATAAGGACTGGTGTTGAGGAGATGCGAGATTTCAAATCCTCGAATGTTTTCTATTGGGGCGCAAACCACAAACTTGGAATTTTCTCTACATTTGGTCCCCTATATTAGGGCCCAAGAAATATGAGAGAAAACCAACACAAACCGGCGGTAGAATTTGGAGAGGCCCAAGATGTTGTAGATATTGGCCATTGTCTTCGCAGCTGGACAATAGAGGATTACTTGGATCTTTGATGGATCCACATGTACACCCTTCTCATCCACTATGTATCCAAAATATTAGACTATGTGCATCTTGAAGGAACATTTCTCCAAATTGGCATATGACTTGTGTTTTCATAGGGTTCCCATGACTTGCTAAATATGCTCCAAATGTTCCTCCCAAGTTTTATTGAAGATAAGGATGTAATCAGAATATACAACCAAAAATGAGTTTGTGAATGGCCATAATATATCATCCAACATATGCATGAATTTATACTTGAAGCTCACCTTCCACACATCAATTTTCTCAATTGGAACCTGATGGTAGCCCTACTTCATATCAATATTAGTTAAAGGCTTGGCTACATTGAGATAATCGAGAAGATCATCAATATGGAGAATTGGGTACTGATTCTTGAATGTGATCTTGTTGAGAGCTCGGTATTCAACACAAAGTTTCCATGTACTATCCTTCTTCTATACCCAAAGAATTGGAGTCCCACAAGGTATGGAGTTTGGTTTGATGTGGCCCTTTATAATTATCTCTTGCATATAGCATTTGACTTCATCATTATTCATAAGAGAACTCTTGTACACATGGTCATTAGGTAGAGGAGCACTATGTTTAAGATCAACTGATTTATTTACCTGATAGTTCATAGGCACCCTAGTAGGTGAGGTGAATATGTATCTGTATTCCTCTACTATATTTTCCACCTATCGCTATTGTGCAGAGTGACCCCATGTAGAGGTTTTGATGGTTGCAGTGAACTTCCATTCACATTCTGATCAAATCATAAAGAGGAAAATCCTCCTGGTATGAGAGACCACCTTTCTTCACTGCTTCATGAAGATCAAAGAGATTGCAACCTTTGGAACTACCTTCGATACCCTACAGAGTTTATCTTCCAAAGTAATAATTACACTATAGGTTGTATATTAATAAACAAAATGACACTTACACATATATGGTTGTCCCAAAAAAACATCAAAAAATTCAATGGGGGAAACATCACATAATACCTCATCTTTGAAGGGTTTGATGTCGTAGTGCAAGACACATTGTTGGATGATGCAGATGTCCCACCCGTGGATGAGCCAATTGATGGTGTATGGTTGAGGATGCAATGTCATTGTAAGGTTCAACTTATTTACAACCTTTACTGATATCAGGCTCTTATGGATACTTATATAAACAATGAAATGGAGTGGGGTCCCATTCACCCACATCCATTAGTGGAAGAAGCACTCCTCTTCCTCAGGCTCCTCTAGTTCCTCTAGCTGGACTTCTGTGGTAGCAATGGTGATACTCAATTTTGCATTAGTGATATGATTTCCCTTTTATGGTTCTGGAAGATTCTAAGTCATGATATGAACCTAAGGATTTCATCTCATCCAGGAATGACTATTTGGAGCGACATTCATCAGTATTGTGCCAACAATTTTTGTAGAACTCACACCACTTTAGAATGTCCTTCCTCGACTTCCCATTACCCTTCTTTGTTGGTGGCTTGATTTGGTTATCCTGGAGCTAAACATCCTTGATATTTCCTTTGGCCTAGGAGTTAGGGTCACCATTACCATAACTTGGTTGTTTGGAATTTCATAACCGAACTCCCGCTTATTCTGTTTCTTAAATTTTTGCTCAATTTTGACAACATACCAATAAGTGGCTCCCAATGACGATATTTCTAGAAACTTCATTTCATTATGTATGTACCTATGTAGAGATACATGGTATTTTAGTACCATATGTCACACTGAGTAATTTATACACAAATTGGTGTTCAAGGTATGGAAGGTATTTGTGAATTCTAACATCGTTTGGTCCCTCTCTTAGCACAGTGTGGTCCATCTCATGTACTGCTCATCATAATTTCCAACAGGGTAATATTGTTCCTTGAGGGCATCAAAAAAATCCTCCGAAGTGGGTCTTGGTCCAAAAATTGTAGACTCTTCCTCACCATTTTTCTAACAATAAGTATCCCACCAATCTATGACATGGGGAAGGGCCTTAAGAATCATAGAGGTGATTTTTTCACTATTGGAAAAAATTTTGACAGAGAAATAACATTGTAGCAGTATGAACCATTTTTTCCAAAGAGCCAACGTATACATGGCCTTCAAATGAAGGAATATCAAATTTAACTTGTACCTTGAAGGGTGTCACACCTTCAAAGTAACTTCTAGTTGAAGGTTCTTTCATTGTTTTCAATAGTCGCTAAAGTATCTGGGAGAAATTATCCATCATCTCATTCCTCTATTGCATGAGGGATTCCTCAAGAAAAAAATTGAAGGGATATCCTACCCCATAATCCCTCTTTTCTTCGACCATGGGAGGTTTCTTGGTCATTTTAGAGTGTCTTTCTTCAAGAGAAACAAGCTCAAGGCCCAACTCTCTATACACTGACCGTGTAGGGGAAATGCACTAAGAACAATAAGGAGCAGGCTACTCTGACACCATTGATCTAACTTATTTTGAGAATGATATGAAGGAATAAATATAACAAAGATATAGCAACTAAATACAGAGAGATATGGCATGGAACATAGTAATAAAATGAAACTCAAATTCTATTAATGACTGTCTAAAAATATAAATGACTGTAAAATGAAAAAGAACACAATCTAGCTAGAATGATGGTAGCTTATCTCTGATAAGAGATGTGATGGTTATGCTCATTCAAAAAATTTTTATTACAATGAGGCTCGAAAGGAATTTTTAACATAAAGAGTAACTGAGAAAACCCTAAACATCCAAAACCCTAACCCCAAGAGATGAAACACCAAAAGGTTTGTGGGCCTCAATGGGTGTAGTTGATATGTCAATGTTTTCAGGGCGTAAATTTTCAATACAAAGTTTACTTGGGGTTCTAGATACCTCATCGGAAGGGTCTAGCTCAGGAATTGAACGAGATGTTTATTCCATGGTTGATATCTATTCCATGGTTGATGGTTCGAAACCAAAATCGATAGATATCGATGAGAAAGCTATTTCAGGTAAGAGGGATATAAAGGCTCGAATGATTATCTCAATTAATTAAAGATCATATTTGGTTGTACATGCAAGAGACTACAAGACAACTAAATAATTATGGGCCAAGTTGAAGTTCCTATTCGAGTCTTCGATGATGTTGTGGAGGATGTTCCTCAAAAGAAAGTTGAATATGTGCATGATGTCCAAAGGAGAAAGCATCTCTTCTTAGCTTGATAGGATCAAAGAGTTATGAGATCAACTACATGATGTAGGAGATAAAATCTCAACCGAAGAAATGGTCCCTACTTCTTTAAATGGTTTCTCTAATGATTATGAAGTTTTTGTCAACAATGTTGCATGTAGAGAAACAGTGCCCTCATTTGAGAAGTTATATGATATTTTCCTATTTCAGGAGTTGAGAAAGAAATAGAAGAATAAAAAAGATTCAAAAGATATCACTTTGTTGTCAAAGACAAGAAATGTGGGAATAAGTGGAAGAAAAGGAAAGGAGAAAAAAAACCCTTGACAACCACTCAATGGGGGTGAGTCTTCTTTGTTGAGGAGACATCTCTCAAAAGTAAAATTCTTGAACTATAATTGAAGAGGTCACTTTGCAAGAGACTTTCCTAAAAGGAAGTTTGAGGGAGAAAAGTGGCATGTTCAACATCGTGGTAAGGATTAGTCCCAATTATGCTAATGGAGTTGATGAGTTCTTAATTCAATTTGGAAATTTCTCCTTATTATCTAATCTTTTTGCCCATGATTCTCACAAAGTTGTGTGGTATATAGAATATGGTGCAATAAGGCACATTCCACCTCATAATTAGTTGTTTTCAACTCTTAAAGATAGATCGGGAGAATCAATATGATTGGGTGATGAACGAATCCATGAATTAAGAGGAATATACACTATTCATATGCTAATGCCAATCAAAGGTATTGCACTTATTAAGAATGTTTTGTATGTTCTTGGTCTTAAAAATATTTTTTCTTTTCAATAAGTTTTGTTACTGAACAAGATATGGATGTTAAGTTAAGAAAAAGTAGTTGTATAGTCATTGACCTTAAAGATGATAAGGTGATCTGCAGTGGAGTCATAGATGGTGGTCTATATAGATTAAATGAAGATACTACTATTCATAAAGCATTGATCCATGATGTTGGATCACTTGTAGAGCTGTGGCATACAAATTTTGGTCATCTAAACCTGGACAACCTCAAGAAAGTCGAGAAATTAGTAAGAGGTATACCAAAATTTAATGTAACCGAACGAGGTGTATGTGATGATTGTGCCATGGTAAAGCATTATAGAAATCATTTCTTCAGAAATGATGAAGCAATTGAGGAAACCATTAAAAAATTGTGAGGAAACCATTATAAACTATTCACTCTGATGTGTGTGAAATGATGAGTACACCTCCTATTTTTGGCTAATTGTACTTTGTTACTTTCATAGATGATACCAATGGAAAATGTTGGATTTATTTCATGAAACAAAAAAGTGAGGTGTTTAATTTTTTTGTGAATTTAAATCCTTTGTAGAAAATCAAATAGATCGTAGAACCATGATATTGATAAGTGAAAATGGTGGAGAATACCAGTCTAATGAGTTTATTTTATTTTCTAAGAGATATGTGATCAAGAGGGAGTATTGTATTCCTTATAGTCCTCAACATAATGGACTAGCAGAAATGAAAAACTAGAAGATTGTTGAAAATGCACAGTGCATATTAGAGCAGTTTGGTATGCCACAGTTCCTTTGGGGGAATCATGTCTTAATGCTTTGCACACATTGAACATGTGTATTCTTAAGTAATTGAGAGAAGTTACACCTCAAGAGGCATTTTCAGGAATAAATCATTCTATTGATTATTTCAGAGTGTTTGGTTCACCAACATATTCTTATATACCTTATGATATGTGAACACAACTTCAACCTACCAGCAAAAGAGGTGTATTTGTTGGATATGGTGATGAGAATAAGGGATAAAAAATTTTTATTCCTAGTCGAGGAAGAAAAATATTTTGTAGGGATATTATTTTTTATGAATTTGGTTATAAAATGACATCTAACACTCTTGGTATGGAAAGTGAATCCAAATTTTCCAATAGATAGTGATGAAGCATATGAAAAAGAAATTAAAGGTGTCATGAGTGATGGCATAAAACAGTAAGAATCAGATGAAGTGACCAGAGATCATGAGGAACATAAGGTAGTAACAAGGGATATATCTATCTGGATAAAGAGAATGTAAAAATGATTCCAAGATGAAAATAAGCCAAAAGTATCTCCTCCCAGGAGATGTACATGACTCGTATTTCCAAATAGAAGGTATGAAGTTAATTTAGTTGCATTGATCTGAGTAACTTGATTGATTTTGAGCCCAATACATTTGATGAGGGTTCAAGTTTTAGATAGTGAATTAAAGCTATGCAGAAAGAATATGACAACATAATGAGAAATGATCTATGGGATTTAGTTCCACTTACTGAAGAAAAGAAAGTCACTTGAAGCATATCGATCTTTAAACTAAAGAATAAATATGGTGGTTCCATCGAAAAGTATAGGGAAATATTTGTGGAAAAAGGATTTATTCAAAACCCTGATATTGACTATGATGACACCTTTCCCCTATTTCCTGGTATATTTCCATAAGGTGTGTCCTTTCCTTGGCTACCAATTATAATTCAAATATTCACCAAATGGATATGAAGACAAATTGTTTAAATGACCTCTTGGAGGAAGAAGTCTACATAAAACAACCACACAGGTTTTAAGTAACTGGTAAAAATGACCTTGTGTGAAATTTAAGGAAGGCCTTGTGATCCAGGTGGATATTGGTGGCCACCCACCTCTTCCAACTGGCTCAAAGCAGTTCTCTGACAATTTTGGAAATTTACTATTTTCAGCAGTTTTAACTTCAGGGGGCATTTTGAGGCCCTAAATGAAGGTTTCTCAGGATTGAGCTTCTAAATGATAGCCAAAGGCATGATTGATCCCCCAAAATGAATCTTCTCGATGATACATTTCCAACAGGCTATCATACGCCTAAAATCGATATCATATGCAAAAGGTACGACCCCGAGAAGTTGATGTACTAACTTACCCAAACGGGGCCCACATGACTTTTGGCGCTTCATTTCCTAGTGTTAGGTTTTTGGATGTATAGGGGTTTTGGAATTCTTGTTTATTGTAAAAAGGCTTTCAAAGCCTCATTTTAATAATCTTCTTCCGAATGAGCACAATCATCACATCTCTTCTCAGAGATAAGCTGCCACCATTCCAAAAACCTTGTTTCCGCTACATTTTACAGTTTCAGCTTATTTCCTTATTGAATAGAAAACCAATTTTACTGTATCACTATTATTTTTTGTTAATAACCTAATTAATAATCTGTATTCATTTCATTCTTCTCATAAAATCCGTATCCGTGGTATCAGAGCGATCTTTTCCTTTCATCTTAATGAATCTCCCCAATGAGGTCAGAGTACAAAGAGTTGGGTCTCGAGCTTGTTTCTCTTGAGGAAAAAATCTCTCACACGCCCAAGCAACCTCTCATGGCAGGAGCAAATAAAGATGATGGGACAGGAGATCCTTTCAAACTGTTGATTGATGATGCAGTTGGACGGCACCCTCACGGTCCAACCGCTCTCACCAGGACCTTCTTCGTCTCTGGCCCGAAGAGCTATATCACTCTTTAAACCCGTTTCGGGACCTTTCCGTACCCACAAGATCCTCCTGGTGATCTCCCACTCTTTATCGAGAAATCGGAACTCACGAGTTCGCGAGTTCAGTGCTCACAATATCGAGTCTTTCACTTCCCCGAAACCCGATGGTCAAAGGGTCAACGTTTTCTTCCTTATCGGGGATTTCCCTATTGGGAAATCACTATCCGCGATATCAACAACTTGAGATTACAATCCTCGATGCCCGATGTGTCGATCTCCAATGCACGTGTGGAATTGGGTCTTCCGCCTTCGGGACCTTCCTTCCCTCGAACTCTGGTACAACTCCACCTGTACTCCACCTAAACCCCATGGTCCCATGATACCATGTCACTTCCTTCTCTCGTGCGATCGGGAATCGTGGGATCACGGTTTCACTGGTAGAATTTCCTTTGCATCGTAAAACCCCAAATGCCGAATCCCGACCTTCCGGGAACTGATGCCACCTGTCCCTATAATGATCGACAACTCCGATTAATTTGGGAATTCGCTACTTGCGATTTTGTCAACCAAGAAACTCTTGCCTCCCGGAACCCCGATATGCCAAATTCTAATGGCCCTTGGTTCTTCTCTCCTGTGCCTAAGGATTTAATCCCGCATAGCTTCTTCCAAATCTGACGGTCAATAGGATTTTGCGACTTTATCCCATGAATCGAGGACGTCAATTCTCCTCCTTGGAGATTTTTCCCTTCACTCCGACCTCCCTCCTATTGAACCTTCTCCTGGATCCGTCTCCATAATATCACAAAGGGACTATCTCTCCTGAGCTTGTACTTACTTCACAGGCCTGTTATGGAGACTTGTTGCGCGCACTCGTTGCGGCAAAGCTCTGAATATGACTAAGTATTGGAACTCTTTTAATTCTGCGTACTCCTGCAGCAGAAATCTACCACTCCCTTAGCTCAGAATCACAACCCTGAGTCTCTTCTAGCCTGCGCATGACTTGCACAACTCTGTTACCCAATCTGCACTCCTGGGAATTTAGACCAAAAGCTCCCTCTATCTGAACCCTGCAGTCATGCACTCATTGTGGACAAATTCTACTGCACTCTATGCAGGAATCCCTGGTTCAGACTAGAGAAACAATTGAAACTAAATTCCTATTCTCACAGATTTCAATTCAACTATGAAATCACATACACAGCGTATCAAAACAAATGCACGACAGAAAACAAACATCCATGAGCATAATATTGACATAGAGAAACAACACCAACCATGAAGTTGAATCAAAAGACTCTCTTCTATTAATTCAATCTATACATGGGTGTTCTTCACAAGTTCTCTACTTGCTCTTCTCTTCAGAATGCTTGATAATAATACAATGAACAAAGGAGGGTGCCTATATTCCATTTGCCCTCTCGAAAACTGAAACTATCAAATCTACAATTAAATTCTATCTAACAACATTAAATCTATTAAATGCCTTCTTATCTATTTCAGACAAGAGCGTAAGGCTCGAGGTCTGATATAATACCACATGCGCTCCTTCATAAATGTTTCATTGAAGGATATGGCACTTCATCTTTAATGCAAATTCAAAAAGTTACCAAAAGTTATCAAGCTTATATGTCATGTGTTTAGAAACACATGCGCTGGCTCCTCGCTGGCTTTGGAAGTCATGATGCTCCTGCATCAATTGAGGAAGCCCTCATGCAACAAAGGAACGAGATGAAGGATAGTTTCGCGCAAATCCTTTGATGGCTCCTAGCAGGTGATGCATATTCTTCAAGCGGAGGCACCACGCCCTTCAAGGTACAAATAAACTTTGATATTGCTATATTTGAAGGTGAGATAGATGTTGATGATGTAGCCAAGTGCTTGAATCTACTAGAAGGGTGGGTTTTTGTCCATAACTTTTTGAATAGAGAAAATATCACTTTTGTGCTCCTCAAAATCGTTCCCTATGTCAAATATTGGTGGGAAACTTTCTGTGAGAAAAATGAAATAGAGGAACTCTCATTATTTATAGTCACGACCACCTTGGATTCCTTCAGGGATGCTATTAAGGAACCATACTACCCTGTCAGAAGTTATAATGACTTGTATACCAAATGGACCACACTGCGACAAGAAAAAGACCAAGAAGTGCCAAATTTCATGAATATCTTTAATACCTTGAGAACCAAGATGGGTATCAAAGATTCAGAGTGACATTTGGTGCTCAAGTATCACGACACTATTCATAGACACATCCACACTAAAATGGAATTTTTGGACATCACATCCTTGGGCGCAACCTACCAATATGTTGTCAATATTGAGCAGAAACTAAAAAAAAAAACACGACAATTTGGGCCTGGGAACCCCTCACAACAAAATCCATGAAAGGGAGGCCCCAACCCACATAACAAAGGACAGATAAAATATGGATAGTATCAGGAAAACCAGTCGAAGCCACAAGTATAGAAGGAAACCAGAAAGACAAAGAAAGATACTGAGAAGTCGTGCAACTACCATAAGAGCCCTTAGCATAAGACTGTTGACTACCGCTCAAAGCAGTCACTGGTGGATGAAGTAAAATCCTCTAACTCAAATGCGGTTTCAGACTCTAAGCCACAACCAAAAAGGGAAATATGTATCATTGACATGAAACCTAGTGCCACCGTTGCTACCACCAAGCTCCAGCCTGGTGAATGAGATGAGCCAGAAGAAGGAGAATTCCTCTTCCATTTATAGATGTGGGTAAAATGCACCCTACTACACTTCATCATGGATAGAAGTAGCCAGAAGAACCTCATCTCAGTAGATGTCATCAAGCGGCTGGCCTTGCCAACAACACGACACCCACAACCCTACACCATTGGATGGCTCCGACAAGGAAGTGATCTCCACGTCATTCAATAGTGTCGATTGTCATACGACATTAAGCCCTTCAAAGATGAGGTATTGTGTGATGTTTCTCCTTTCGAAGTTTGTGATGTTCTTTTGGGCCAACCTTATTTATGGAAACGTCATGTTGTATATGAGTCTAGGCCTCATAGTGTTATTATTAATTTGAATAAGAAATTGTACAGGATACTTGAGGCAGTCCCACCTAGTGCTATTTACTTGATCTCTACTAAGCAATGCATGCAGGCCATCTCTCAGATAGGGAAGTTTGTCTTCATCATGATTCTCTCTCAGAATAAGAGAAAGATCACAACCACATCCAGGGTCTCTGCGGCCAACCTCTCTACATAGTAGAGGCAAGTAGATAAGGTCATGGAAGAATACTCAGATATATTCTCCTCACCTACTGGGGTACCTCTGCACTGCCAAGTCAAGCACCCCACCGATATGAACCCTGATGCACCACTCCCTAATGGGCCAATCTATCGTCGATGTCTGTTAGAGAATGAGGATATCAAGTGAAAGATCCAAGAACTTCTCCACAAGGGGCACATATGTCCCAGATCATCACTTTGCAGGATCCCAATCATGCTGGTATAGAAGAAAGATGGAACCTGGCGACTCTGGATTGATTACTGAGCTTTGAATAAAATCGCAGTCAGAAATTGTTACGTGATTCCCCGAACCGATGACCTCCTTGATCAACTCACGGGGGCCAAATAATTCAGTAAGATTGATTTGAAGTATGGCTATCACCAAGTCCCGATAGAACAAACAAATGTATGGAAAACTGCCTTCAATTCAAAGGAAGGCATTTTTGAATGGTTGGTCATGCCCTTTGGTTTGAAAAATTCTCCAGCCACTTTCATGAGGATGATGGATGATATCCTACGACCATTTACTAATAATTTTGTAGTGGTGTATCTGGATGACATTCTCATTTACAGCAAGACTTGGGCCAAACACTAGCAACATATTTAGCAGGTTCTTCACACCTTGCAATAGCAAAAGCTATATGCCAACTTGGAAAAATGCTCCTTCGGCATCGACAGGGTCCATTACCTGGGATACATAATTGATCAGCATGGCATACATGTGGATCCAGCCAAGATCCAAGTCATCCGTTACTGGCCAACCCAAACCAAACTCACTGAGCTTCAGAGCTTCTTGGGCCTTGCCAATTTCTACTACAGGTTTGTGTTGGAATTCTCCCATATTGCATGGGCCCTTAGCCAAATAACCAAGGGTGGTGTTAAGGCTAAATTTGTGTGGGGTCGGTCCCAACAACCAGTGCTCGACGATTTGAAGCAGCGCTTGTGCTCATCCCTAATACATTCACCACCAAACCTGCAACAACCCTTTAAGATCGAGACAGATGCTTTAGACTATGCGGTGGGCATCGTTCTCACTCATCGTGACAACCCTATGGCCTATCATAGTGAGACACTATCAGATGTTGTTCGTAAGTACCCTACTTACGACAAAGAAATGTACTCCATTGTGAAAGCCTATCAGCAGTGGAGACATTACATTCTTGGGAATGAGACAATCATCCACACTAATCATAAGGCACTGTAGTTCATGCAGACACAAGGAAAATTGCAGAATGATCGCCATCAAAAGTGGTCCACATACTTGCAGCAATTCCACCTCAACATCAAGTATAAAACAAGAAGCACCAATTGTGTCATTGATTGCCTCAGCAGACCGCCATTCGCGACACTCACCACAGTGTTAGACTCTTGTGGCCATGAGACCTCTAGATCGCCCCAACTCTATGAGACAGACCTCGACTTCGCCACCACCTACCAAATGTTAGGTGAAAATGCAGTTGTCGATAATTTCCATCTTTAGGATGGGTTGTTGTGTCGTATGGGCCATATCTGTGTTCCATCAAGAGAGGGATTGAAGTTGATCTAGGAAGCCAACTACAGTTGGGTGGTAGGATACTTTGGCATCGAAAATACAGTGTAGATGCTACATAAATATTTCTACTGGCCGAAAATGTGATAGGAGGTCAGCATGTATATCAGGTCATGCACTGCCTCTGCTATTAACAAATCGACCACTAAGAAATAGTGTAAGTACACCCCTCTTCCTACTCCTGACAGGCCATGGGAATCCATCTCAATGGACTACATGTCGGGCCACCCGTCCACCAAGCGGGGAAATGACTATGTTTTTGTGGTTGTTGATCACTTTTTTAAGATGGCAATTCTGGTTGCCTGCAAGAAGAACATCACAACACAGGCCACTACCAAGATCTTCTTTGAACGGGTCTGGGTACATTTTGGAATCCCACAAACCATAGTCTGATATTGGGACAGTCGATTTCTCAGAACATTCTACTCCAGCCTATGGTCACTACTAGACACCAAGCTCACCAAATCCACAACCTTCCACCCCCAGATAGATGGCCAAATTGAGGTTGTCAAAAGAATGATTTTGCATATCCTTCACATGTATAATTCAAAGAACCCTTACACATGGGATGAGAGCCTTCCCTATGTCCAACATAGATACAACCAAGCCCTGCATAGCTCAGTCGACCACATCCCCTTTTAGGTGGGGTTGGGATTCCAACCATTGGGTCCCATAGATGTTGCACTTCCCCTTGCGGTCACCTCAACCAACTCATATCCTACTCCAATTGAAGCTGACAAAGCCACCAGGCTCATTAAACGGATCCAGGACATCTGCAAACAGGTTCAGGATATCCTATAGAAGTCTAATGACAAGTACAAGCAATGCCATGATCAACATCGAGTGCCACATAAGTTTTAGGTGGATGACAAAGTTTGGTTTCACTTGAAGAAAGAACACCTTACAGGACCCCATCGAAATCTTATCCCACTCCATTATGGGTCGTAGACCATCACCAACTTCGTGGGGGATAATGCTTTTGAGCTCAACATTCCTTCTTTCCTTGGCCTGCACCCAATGTTCAATGTGGATCTCCTTCGCCCTTATTTCCCACCATTATTAGACACCTCAGACATAGTAGAGAAGCTGACACCAACAAAGCTCAACCTCGACTGCATACAATAGGAATCCAATGATCAGATTTTGGACACACATATCAAGGGCACTCGACAACAAAGGACCCATCTTTATCGAATCATCAAAGTAGGGTAGCTCCTGCACCAAGGCAAGTGGCTCACCTGGGGCCAAATTAAACAGAAATTTCCTCATATGATGGGGGAACTCAACGCAATGGAGACCATTGCTTCCTAAGGAGGGAGGATTGATCTAGGTGGATATCGGTGTCCACCCACCTCTTTGAGGGCCTAAATGAAGGTTTTTCAGGATCGAGCTTCTCAATGATAGTTGAAGGCATGATTGAGCCCCCAAAATGAATCTCCTCAATGATACCTTTCCAATGAGATATCATACGCCTAAAACGAAGATCGTTTGCAAACATTATGACCTGGGGAAGTTTATGTACTAACTTACCCAAACAGGGCCCACATGACTTTTGGCGCTTCATCTCCTAGGGTTAGGTTTTTGGATATCTAGGGTTTTTGGTGTTTCTGTTTATTGTAAAAAAGCCTCTAGAGCCTCATTGTAATCATCTTCTTGCAAATGAGCATAGCTGTCACATCTCTGCCACCACATTTTATAGTTTCATCTTATTTCCTTATTGAATAGAAAACTAGTTTTATTGTATCTCTATTATTTGGTGTTAAGCACTCGATTAATAATCTGTAGTCATTTTGTTCTGCTCATCTGGATCACCTTGTACGGTCTTAAACAAGCTCCTCGTGCATGGTATACTCGGATTGAGCAGTGGTTCCTTGGCAACGGTGTAAAGAAATCATATGTTGATGTTAATATCTATTTTGTTTGTGATGGTGATAGCATTCTCATTATTGTTATATGTGTATATGATCTCATTATGATAAGAAATGGTGATGGTTTAAATCTTTGGTTGAAAAATGAATTTTGCATGGAATTTGAGATAAATGATCTGGGTCCCCTTCATTATTTTCTTGGTTTATAAGTATGGAAAGATAAGAATCAACGTGTTCTAAGTCAAGATAAATATGCTATACATGTATTAAAACAATTCATAATGGAGAATTGTAAGCACAACTCCACACCCATGGATCCTTGTAGAAAATTGTGAGTTGACGATCGAAGTGAAGAAGTGGACGCTACATTGTATCACCATTTGGTCAGAAGTATTCTTTACTTGTGTAATATTGGTCCTGATTTATCATATATTGTGAATGTACTAAGTCATTTTATGATGAAACTAAGGAAGTTCCATTGGTACAATGATAAAAGAGTACTTTTCTATTTGAGTGGGACCATTTACTATGGTCTTGGGTATGAAAGAGACAAGGATGTTTGTCTCCATGGCCACACTAATAGAGATTGGGTCAGAGATGTGAATTCTAGAAAGTCGAGGTTATTGTTTCTCCTTTGGTTCTGAAATGGTTTCTTGGATTAGTAAGAAACATGATTGTGTTTCTTTGTCATCTACATAGGCTAAGTATATTGTTTCTTCTACTCGAAGCTATGAAGTAATATGGCTTAAGAAATTATTTTTTGAGCTTGGAGTGATGAAGAAGAGTCCTAGACTTATCTTTTGTGATAATCAGTCCTACATAAAGTTGGGTAACAATCCAATGTTTCACTACACATCAAAGCACATTGAGACTAGATAACACTTCATTAGAAATCTTATCCGCAAAAGAGATATCTACATGAAATATTACTTTAGAGAAAACAATATAGTAGATATTCTCACCAAAGCTTGACCTAAACCAAAATTTGAAGATTGAAGATCTAGACTTGGATTATTGCATGTACCTAACATTATCCTCAAGAGGGAGTGTTAGAAAATATGAGAATAGTGCTTTACTGAGCTATGGGTTTTATTTAACATATAGTTGAGATTAATTTTCTTAAGAAGAGAATTTGTTTGATGTTATTCCATGAGTTTGTTGGGTTTGGAGATCCACTCCTTGTTTGGGTGATTGTAATCTGATTTGATGACTATCTAGTTCAATATTTGTACACTATAATGATAACCAGATTTTGAGAAGATGTGCAAAAAGCATGAGTGTTTCTTTTTCAACTCTAATTGTTTGTTTTTTTCTTTATTGTTTCATTTTCTGAATTTCAAATAAACAAAGTTTGTTGTATTGCTGGCCTAATAGCCCCGGTGTGATGGGTTTGATAGTTAATTAATAGAGTACGTTTTTCAATGTAATGTATTTTGTTTAACTTTGGCCTAACAAAGTTGTAGATAAGATATTGGCATAATAGAATTGATTTGGTCATTTCATTGTATTGAATTTATATATGCCAAAGTTGTAGATAACATATTGGCATAATAGAATTGATTTCGGCATTTCATTATATTGAATTTATATTTAAAAAGCTTGAACTTAGTCTAGTTTTATAGATCAGTATGACATATATTTTATAATGTAAAAGAACATATTGTTGGTAAGGATGAGGATGGATGGTATAAATAAGAATTAAAAATTGAATTTATATAATTGGTAAAAATAGTTTAATTTATTTTAATTGTGAATTTATTAAAAATAAATCAAAAAAATAAATTTATTGAAGTATTGAAAAAATTAAAATATAAAAATTGGTAAAGTTAATTTTTTTTGTTTGTTTGTTAATGTGGTTGAATCTGTTGGCATTGGGATCAATTTGTGGTTTGAGAAACTGCAAAATCACTTGGGGATCGCACCAGGCCTAACCCACACCAATCCTTAACATGGTTGGATTTTTTGTTCCACCAGGTGACTTCACAGAGTGGCTTAACAACACACTTTGTCACTTGTCACTGAGTGTCTTACACCTTGGGGACTTAGTAAAGTTAATTTTATCTTTTCTGAAAATTAATAAATTTTAAATTAAAATGATGATAATAATTACAATATTCTAATTTTAAAATAACTCTATACCAAACCAAATTGATGTATGAAACTCCATTTTCCAATAAAATGTTAATTGTTTCCAAAAATAAATCTTAATAAGAAATTAATAACTACAGGTGTTCCTATAACTTCAACCAAATCATATAATATATGGTAATGATTTATACAACTGGCCTGCAACTAGGCATGGTGTTTCAACAGTTAGGCTGGTATGGTTTTAAAAAACCTTGAACTTATAGTATGCATTGGAGTTGTTTAGCTGTTCTACTAAATGTTTTTTTGTTGGAATTCAGCCATATAAATTTACATAGGAAACATTATTTTTTGTTTTATTGTTCAAAATTCATTTCTGAATGTAGAAATAGATTCAGTTTTTTTGAGACACTTAGATTATACAGAAATAATCATTCAAATATACAAATCTAGCAATTTCTCACCAGATTTCTAACAAATATCCTTAAAAAAAAATCATTTCTTAGAACATTTATTCTGGATATACCGCTATAGTAAATTAAATTGTAGCCAATAAAATTAGATCCACAGGGCTAGTGAGAGCAGCTTGGCAAGTGACTTGTATCTTTGTCGCTGCTTTAAACGCCTATATTTCCCCTCAACCCTTTGTTTCCCTTGAAAAGAAGGTCGTGGTGGATTTCCACTCTGGTTACTTCTTGCTGATTCTGACGGTTCATTTACACTTTCGGTGTTTCGAGTTGACCTTCCCGCTTTATATTTTGGTTTATCTGAACTTTGCTGTACATCTGTAAAAGGCTTCTCTCTTGAAATAGCTTCTCCAATACTCCGCCTATTGTTTTGGTCGTTGTTGTCTCGTTCATGTAGACACCAGTCGCAGATAGATTTGTTCAATTCTCCTCGTGCATACAGTTTGCTGCAGTATCTGCATCATGTAGCACAGACACCGATTTTGAATATGCACACGAAAATATCTAAGCTAATGTGTAAAAACAGTTTTATTAAAAAATAAGCTTATATAGACTCTGAGCATTATCCATACAGCTAGAAATATCAGTACAATGCTAGTGTTCGAAGGACGTTGAAATATAAATGAATTATGTAAATCCAACCTATGCTGAAGGCGGTGTAAACAAGTTTGGCACTTGAAAAGTTCTTTCTCCATGCCCAAATCTCCACACATACAGCACTCTTTGATGGCAATCTGTAATTGCATTTCGCCATATATACCTTTTTCGAAATTCGAAGACATGTTCGTCATTTCGAACTCCAAAGGGAAGTTGCAATTCAGCAATCGAAGATCTTGTAGACGCTCGTCTCTGAGATCTAGTAACACGGCTTCTCTTATAAGGTTGCTTACCGTATTAATGACGCTTTTACCAAAGAGAATAAATGTACTTTATTTTGATTTATGGGGGAATTTTGCTTTGTAGGTGGTGTTTTCTTTTGGGTTCGAATCCTTTGAAGTGACTCAAGTTTTGTGTGATGGAACAGATGTATCATTATATGCGAAGCTATCTGCACACTATTTGTGAGAGGTACAGACAAGACCTAGCAGAGAACAGGAGAGGTATATAACTAATAAAATAAAATAAAATCATTCTTCTATATACGATTTTGGAGTCCTTATAGATGCAGCATTAGGTTTTACATTGCAGTCGTGTTCTTCGACAGTCGAAACTTTAAGAAGTGAATATAAGATTTGACAATGTCACAGTGGGTTCTTTATATGTATCTCTTTTTCTGTTTGTTGCTTGAGGTTTGGATTACAAATAAAATAATTTAATGTATCTTCCAATGGTTGGATGCCGTAGTCGGATTCCATATGAGGAAATTGTTCTTTTTCCGGGCAGTGGAGAAGTTTGAAGCCATTTCTATGCCACTTTTAGGTTAAACCCACTCTTAATTTGATTCTCAAAACATAAAGAGATTTTTAGGTCACTAGAAATCGATCTTCCGATATGCTGTGGTCCAATCTGCTAAGAGCACAAAAAGGATTTTTGTCGCGTCATTTGCAACACTATTTCAAACAGGGCTTTATAAATATTCCTGTGTGGAGAAATACTGAACATCAAAATTGTATATATTCGAGAATATTTTATGAGATTTGGCTGTGAATAGTAATATACAGAGAACGGAATATTAATAGGTTTTGTAATAGCACAGCTGCTAACTCCTGGCTGAGAACGCCAAAAAGTATCGGTTGAGAATACTGAACAAAACGTTTGAAAATGAAACGCTTCATGCTTATGTAATAGGTGGGTCTGCTAGTCATCGAATATGAAACAGGGGGATAGGTGACAGTACGGACAGCTAAGGAGGAAATTGAAGTAGTGCCTGATATGGTGCTACAGTAATTTCTGATTAGGTAAACTTTAAAAAATAAAGTTAACGGATGCATTAAAAAATAGTAAATCACATTCATTGATTTGGGAGGACCACTAAGAATATGCCAGCATCTTCAATTGTTAACCCAAATTAGAATTTTAGATTAAAAAATCATTTATACACCTTTTCGCTTAAAAATAAGTTATACTTCTTTATAAAACACAAAGCACCTATTATGAACAAGTCTTCATTGGATTTCTGCCAAATCATTTGAAAACCTCAAAGTGGCAAGCGTTTCTGATTGCAGGCAGAGAATCTTGGTGCACGCTACAACCGGAGTGGAAAAGATGTTTTAGGCTATACACGTTACGCGATGACAAAAAAGCTTGGAAAAGAAAAGACGACCTAGAAAGAGGTGAAGACGATTGTTTTTATTCATCCGCAGATCGTTATTCCTTGGTGAAGATGGCCGAATCCTAGTACTAAGAACCACTAAATCCCGCCCATGGCTTCCAATATATTGGACAGCTGGCAATTGCTATCGTCACGTTAACGATAATATCGACATCTCATTGTTTTCTTAAAAAACAATTGGAAAACAAGTCTATTAATAAAATCATTTGAGATTCCATCCTTATCCATCATATCAACCAAGCAAAAGTCACCGCAAGATCCAGTGAAAGCCGTGGTCCTGAAAGTTTATGGGCGAGGCACGCGACACTAAACAAAACTGTTTTAGCCATTCATTGTGGCGTATTGTCCAAGCCCCGGAGTCATCAAAACTAGGTTTTAATGAAATGGTCATCTGTGTTCTGGATTATTTAAAAAGTGTTGGTTAGTTGTTTTATGAAATTGTTATTTTTGTAGGAATCAGGTGATATAAATTTATACAAATCATTACTTTTTGTTGTTTAAAATCCATTTTAAATGTAGAAATGGATTCAGCATGTTGTGAAAAACTTTCAAGACACTTTGATTCTAAAAAATAATTACTTAAATCTACTAATCCAAAAATTTCTGACCAAATTTCAACCAAATATCTCAAAAAAATAAATAAATTAATTTCATAGAGTTTCACCCTAAAACTATTTAAAAACTAAATTAACTATAATAATTAAAATTTGAAATGTGAATCGACCGTTACGGATTTTTAACAGCAACCCGAAGACTCATTGATTTTAAATAATTCGTGAAAAAGAGTTCTGGGCGTATCATTTATATCTCTCGCCAAAATGAGAATATGGTTTTCGTCATCCTTTCCTAAAATGAGTACGTTTCAACTGTAATTGTATTACATCAAAAGAAGAGAGGAAAGAGAAATGAGTTTACGTTATATATGTGTTATTTGTCAATTTTATATTATATTGAGTATATAACATATATAATGTCTGTTATATATATAATATATATTATATATGTTTTACTTAATTATATTAAGTATAGAAGGAATGAAACATTTTTTTTATATTAAAGAAGCAAAATATATTAAGATGTTTTAATTATAAGAAAAGAATTGTTATATATATAAAGTTGATATTAAAATCTTATGCTAAAAAAAATCTTATCAATAAAACATGCTAAGACATAAGTTAGAATTCACTAAAGTAATGGAAAACGACCATCCTAAATTGTTTGTATTTGATTGTTAATTTGTGATCAACTTTTCCTAATGAATTTTTTTGAATAAGGGAAAAGGTCATGAGATAGTGTGTATTTGTTTGGCCAATGGTCATTGAGTTATGCATAGTGTATTTACTTCTATGGGTCATTCTCGTGGCTTCTCGGTTTTTCTTGAATATTCAATTCCTTGCAACAAATCAAATAAATCACATAAATACAACACACTAGAGAATGTGCCTTATCGAGATTAACCTCTATTTATACTCACTAGATCGTTGATCGTGATAGATGGGCTCGAATTGTCTTTTCTAGACACTTCTTCTCACTCTCTTCAAGCTTATTTATTACAACCTTATATCTCTATCAATTGTATGCTCAACTACTTGTTTGACATGGGTTGCTTAATTCACACTAACATTCCCTCTTAATTAAACAACCCTTATAACACCTATTTTACCTCTACATATTACAAAATTTTCCTTTCCCAAAGACTTGTGAAGATATCATCAACATTATCCTTCTTGTTGTAATACAATAAGTCAATCTCATTTGACTATATATTTTTTCCTACAAAATGATGTTGTGTCTCAATATGATTCAACCTAGCATGATAGACTAGATTGTTTGGATTGTTTTCCAATTTGTTGGAGCTTTGGTTTTCACACTTACTCTTTGTAACTTTTTCTTTTCTCCAACATCTTCAAGTATCCACCTTATCCAAATTGCCTCATAGATGACACTACACAATGTGATAACAAAGAAAAAATTGGTAAAAAATTGGTTATTTCTTACTGCTCTGGAACATGATCCCATATCCAATACTCAATTCATGTCTCGTGGTGGATACTCTATCATCTAAAAAACTGTCAACTCAACATTAAAATCATTAGCATATGCAATACAAAAATCAACAGTCCCTTTCAAATATTGAAGAACTCTCTTTGCTTCTTTCCATTGACTATCATGGGGCTTAGACATAAATTGACTAAGAATGTTGACTAAATATGCAATATTTGGTCTTCTTGTAGTGAAATAATTCAGACTACCCACCAATTGTCAATAGAAAGTACCATCCACCTCTTATGTGTCATCATCATTGTTAATCTTAACATTTTTTTCTAATGGAGTAGATATTGGTTTACATGTATTCATATTAAACCTACTAAGGATCTCCTTTGTATATTTTCTTTGTGAGATTAAGGTCTTACCATTGTCCCTCCATACCTCAAGGCCTACACGAAAATGCAATTGTCCAGGGTCCTTCATCTCAAATTATTGTCACAACTTTATTTTTATATCTTCAACCAACCCATTAGGACTTCCTCTTATAATAAGATCATTCACATATAAAGAGATAAAATCAATATGACCATTTCCATCTAGTTTAATATATAGATTATGATCACTTTTACTTTTTATGAAACCTTGTCTAATGAAGAAAGTATTAATTTTCACATACCAAGATCAGAGTGCATGTTTGATTCGATATAAAGATTTCATTAACCTACATACAAGATGTTATTGACCATTGTTTACAAATCCCTCTAGTTGAACAAAATAAACCTCTTCTTTCAGTTCTCCATTCAAAAATGTTGACTTAACATCAACTAATGTAGCTTCCATTTATACTTTGTAACCAATGAAATCATTAATTTAATAGTATTCATTTTTTCTATAGGTGAAAAAGTGGCTTCATATTCTATCCATTCTTTCTATGAAAATCCCTAGGCAACAAATCTAGCGTTGTATTTGTTTATACTACCCTCAACATTAAACAACGATTTTGAACTTATAGGGATTTTGTTCTCATAAATTTTCTTAATTCCCATATTTCATTTTTTATTATAGAATCATATTCTTCTTTCGTGGAATCCATCCATTGTTTATGGCCTTTAGCTCGCTTATAATTTAAAGGACGCACTACACTCATGACAATAGTCATTAAAGAATAGTATTTATACATGTCAGCCTTATATTTTTTGTGTAGCTCACATTGGTTCTTCATTGCTTTGCGCAGTTCCTTCACCTCTTATGGGCATGTTCTGACTACTTTTAAGGTCCATGATGGCTAAATATTCACCTTGAACTTGTTCATATTCTTCTTTAGTACTTTCCTCATTTTCTTTAGGTAGATTCCATACATCATAACCATATTCTTTGAGTACTTCATCGTGAAAC
The DNA here is from genome assembly GCA_010110895.2 of Picea sitchensis. NCBI lineage: Eukaryota > Viridiplantae > Streptophyta > Pinopsida > Pinales > Pinaceae > Picea > Picea sitchensis. Next base: position 135,832 of record SNQJ01S0012205.1, on the reverse strand, counting down.
TACATATCTATTCTTGCAAATACCTCATGAGTGTCACGATAATTTTTTTTATAAGATTTATGATATTTACAATAACCAATAAATATGCGTTTGATTTCCTTGACATCTAGATTTATTCTATATTCTTTTGGAATATGAGAAAATGCTTTGCTCCCAAAAATTCTCAAGTGACTTACTTATATTTTATATCCATAAAAATCTTCTAAAATTTTTGTAGGACTTCAATTTTTCAATAGAGAAAAGTACTTATTGTTGCATCCCCAAAACCATTAGAAATATGTTTACCTTTAATGATACTACGAGCACATTGAACCAAGGTTATATTTTTCATCTCAACTACTCCATTTTTCTATGGAATACGTGGCACTGTAAATTGTTGAATCACATCTTATTTTCAATATTTGATAAAAACCCCTAATGTGTACCCTCCTTCTTTATATGACTTGAGAATTTTGACATACATTCCTATTTTTTTTTCAACCATATTCTTGAATTCTTTCAAATATTCAAAAACATCACTTTTTGTTCTAATAAACTACACCCAAGTGTATCTTTTTATATCATCAATGAAGATAAATAAATAATATGCTCCTCCAAGAGATCTAGTTTGCATGGGTCTACAAACTTAAGTATGCACTAACTCATAAATTTCTTATTTATTTGTATCTCTACCTGTAGGAAACTCTTCTGTATGTTGTTTACCTAATGGACATCCCATAGATTCAACATGTTCATATTTAAGAATTGGAAGGCCCTTCACAATTTATTTCTTCTAAAGTAATATCGAATCATTATGATTGAAATGACCATAGATTTTGTGTCATAATTCTTCAAGTGACATAGATATTGGGGCCAACAATTGATGATCCTCCTTGTAACATCAATATTATACAATCCTCCAATGATCCAGGTGGATATAGGTGGCCACCCACCTTTTCCAACTGGCTCAAAACAATTTTCTGACAATTTTGACAATTTACTATTTTTAGCAGTTTTTAACTTCTCGGGTCATTTTGAGGGCTCAAATGAAGGTTTTTCAAGATATAGGTTCTCAATTATAGTTGAAGGCATGATTGAGCCCCCAAAATGAATCTCCTATACAATACCTTTCCAACGAGCTATCATACGCCTACAACAAATATCGTATGCAAAAGTTACGACCCCAGGAAGTTGATGCACCAACTTACCCAAATGGGGCCCACATGAATTTTGGCACTTCATCTCCTAGGGTTAGGTTTTTGGATGTCTAGGGTTTTTGGCATTCCTGATTATTGTAAGAAATGCCTTCATATCCTCATTGTAATCATCTTCTTGCGAATGCGAGTAGCCGTCACATCTCTTCTGAGAGATAAGCTGCCACCATTCTAGCGAGTCTTTCACTTTGTATTTTTACAGTCTTTGTACATTTATTTCATTAATAGAAATCATGTATTACTGTATATATGTGTTTATGGTTTCATCTCTGATACATTTCTGTTATATTATTGAATATATGTGATATCTCTGTGCATTTCTTTATTATATCTCCAATTTCATTTCGTGCCGAAAATAATCCAAATCAGTGGTATCAGAGCAGGCAACTCTTGATCATTTTTTCAGTGCATGTCTCCGACGAGATCCGAGTATAGAAATTTGGGTCTCTAGCTTGTCTCTCTTGAAGACAATCGCTCTCACACACCCAAGAAACCCTCAATGGCGGAAGAAAAGAAAAACAACAGAGCAAACGATCCTATCAATTTATTGCTTGAGCAAGCTCCCATGCAACAAAGGGACGAAATGACGGAGAATTTTTCCCACATCCTTCAATGCCTTCCGATAAAAATAGGCGCATCTTCATCAAGCAGCCACTCTGGAGGCACCTCGCCTTTCAAGGTACAAGTTAATTTTGATATTCTTGTATTTTAAGGACAAATAGATGCAGAAGCCCTAGAAAAATGGTTAACTCTGCTAGAAGGTTATTTCTCTGTTCACAATTTTTTTGACAAAGAAAAGATCACCTTCACACTCCTTAAATCTCTCCCTCATGTCAAAAATTGGTGGGAAACTTACTAGGAGCAAAGTTCCACAGAGGAGTCTGGAATATACAGGGTCGATCACACTTGGGATTTTTTTGTGGATGCGGTAAAAGAACAGTATTAGCCTGTTGGAAACTATGAGGACCAGTACATGAGATGGACCACACCGCGGAAAGAGAGGGGCCAAGCAGTTCCAGAGTTCACCAATATCTTCCATACCTTGCGCACCAAGATGGGTATCAAAGACTCCGAGTGAAATTTGGTTCTAAAATATCATGGGGCTCTACACAGATACATCCACACTGAAATGGATTTTATGGACATCTCATCACTCGGTTTTGCTTATCGATATGTTGTTAAAACTGAGAAAAAATTTAAGCACCAGAACAAATGGGAGTTCGGGTCTGCAAATCTGCAACAACCGAAGTATGACAAAGACGGCCCTAACAAAAGGTCTCCCGAAAATCAGTACAAGACACAGAAAAAGAAGGGTCACGTGAAGACAAAGAAGGACACCGGAAAATGGTGCAAGTTCCACAAAATCCCCTGGCACAACACCAATGAATGTCGGTCAAAATAGTCATTGGTGGCCGAGATCAAAGACAAAGAGTCAAACCTTGATTCTGAATCTGATTCTGAAAATAATGGTAAAGGACAAATCATTGACACCCCCACTTCTATTATCGCAACCACAACAATTCAACCAGAAGAACCAATAGATCCTAAAGAGGGGGAGTTCCTTTTCCATTCAGAGATATGGGTGAAGGGGACCCCGCTTCATTTTATTGTTGATAGCGGAAGATAAAAGAACCTCATCTCAGTAGAGGTTGTCAAACAATTGGGATTGTCAAAACCACCACACCCGTAGCCATACAACATCGGGTGGCTTCGCAAAGGACGCGATCTCCGTGTCAGCCAACAATGTCGATTGTCATACGGCATCCAACCCTTCAAGGATGAGGTATTATGTGAGGTTTCCCCAATGGATGTCTGTGATGTTGTCTTGGTCCAACCATATATGTGGAAGCACCATGTTGTTTATGAGTCTCGACCCCGTAGTGTCATTGTTTCTATGGGGGGTCATCTCTATAGAATACCAGAGGTAGTTCCAACTATTGTTCCACCTAAAAAGTGCCGCAAGGTAGTATCTGATACTGTAAAATTTAGCTTCTTCACAATCTGTTCAAAAGGAGAACAAAATGACACTGCAACCACTATAGCCTTGCCCCAAGTACCTTCTATCAAACAAAAGAAAGTCGACAAGGTTGCAAAAAAGTGCAAAGATTTATTTTGCACATTGTCCTCTCATGTATCCCGACTTGTTGAACAACCTCAACCTCAACAGGTTTGTGACAAACTTCCAAAAACTGAGCAGCGCAGCATCTCTAGCAAGGCAAACAACTCACCAATTTGCAGATTCAACAAACGTTTTTCCCTCTTCCCCGATAACTCAACGCACTGGAGACCATTTCTTCCTAAGGAGGGAGGATTGATTCACGTGGATATCGGTGACCACCCACCTTTTTCGACTGACTCAAAACAGTCTTCTGACAATTTTGGCAATTTGTTATTTTTAGCAGTTTTTAACTTCTGAGGCCATTTTGAGGGCCCAAATGAAGGTTTTCCGAGATCGAGGTTCTCAATGATATCCAAAGGCATGATTGAGTCCCCAAAATAAATATCCTCAACAATACCTTTCCAACGAGCTATCATATGCCTAAAACAAAGATCGTATGCAAAAGTTACGACCCTGGGAAGTTGATGCACCAACTTTCCCAAACGGAGCGCTTCATCTCCTAGGGTTAGGTTTTTGGATGTCTAGGGTTTTTGAAATTCCTGCTTATTGTGAAAAAGGTCTTCAGAGCCTAATTGTAATCATCCTCTTGCGAATGTGAATAGTCGTCACATCTATTCTCATAGATAAGCTGCGACCATTCTAGCGAGTCTTTCACTCTGTATTTTTACAGTGTCTCTACATTTCTTTCATTAATAGAAATCGTGTATTACTATATATCTGTGTTTATGGTTTCATCTATGATACATTTCTATTATATTATTGAATATATGTGATATCTCTGTGCATTTATTTATTATATCTTCGATCTCATTTTGTGCCGAAAATAATCCGGATCATCCAACTCTAGATCCTCTAGCAATGAGTTTTCACTCATCTTGGATGTCCTTCACAACACATTGTTATTTAACAAATTAAGCTCTTAAATATTGATCTCCAATGGTGGAATCTAAAATTAAATTATTAACATTTATTCTTGCACATACATGACATTATCGACTTGTTTTACCTTACGAGTAAGGTAATTCACACATACATCCCCATACCCTTTAGTTTGATGTGATCTGTCATCAACAAACAAGGCATTACCATCATTATATTTTTTCGATAAAGCCACCATAGAAAACAAATGACTTGAGGTTTTTGAGATCATCACTTACTCTGGAATCTTTATCAACAAAATTTTCTGAATGATTTTATATTTGGAATCATTAAACTTCGTTCTCCTACAATCCTTAGCATAATTTCCAAATTTACCACAGTAGAAGCATACGTCATTTCTCTTCACATTTGTATCTATGTTTTGTGGTTCTTTTCCTTGATTTTGTTTTGTATGTGGCTTTCCTTCTTTATTCCTTCCCCATGGCTTTCCTTTGTATGTTTGTTTCTCCTTTTATACCAAGACAAGAACTGTGAGATATTCTATTGAGATTATTTATTCAGTTTTCCTCTTGCATAAGAATACCTATCAATTCATCGAAGGTAGACTTATTTTCCCTAGCTTCAATAGGAGTGATGGAAATTTCATACTCATGCAACATGCCATTTAATGTGACAATGACCATATTAGTACTAGAAATACTCTCGCCAATATTACCTATCTTCTCTTTAAACTATTTGATTCTAGAAAGGACATTACTAATATTTTCATTCTCTTCCAACTTAAATGAAAGAAGCTTACACTTTAGAAACAACACACTATTTGTGTTCGTCGTCTCATCCAAACCTGTGAGTGTCTCCTAAATTTCATGAGAAGTTTTGTATTTCCTAATGAGTGGAATGATATTATTTTAGATGGATATTCTTAGGAGCACCTTCGCTTTGGTTTATAGTCACTCCCAATCATGAAATGAGGTCGTTGGTTTACTAGTTTAGCTTCCACATACAATCGACCAAACATTGTAGTCTTCCATTAATGTCTACAGCTTGAACTTCTAATTCACCAAGTTTTCTCCATCTAACTTACTTGACTCATTTAAGTATGAATGAGCCGATATATTTTCCATTTTGTACACAATAAAAAACACATCCCTCAATTTGTAAAACAAAAAATCAACAAATTTCCTAAGAAATTTATCAATTTACCTTCATCATCACAAAGGGAAATTCGAAAAAGAATGCTAATTTCAGTGAGACAATGGTGCCAATAATGGCCATAATACCGAGAAACAAATGCTTGAAGAAATAATTTAGGATGCAATCAGTGCTAACAAGATTACAAATTCCCAAGGAGACAAAAGGTGAGAGAATTACAATGGTCCTTCCATATCGAACAAAAGATCATCCAATCTCCCGGTCGCCATAGGCAGTGGTCCATATAGCTCTGCATAACACGAGAGCGTCCAATCTCTTGACGGTGCTAGCGACTGAGGCATCCGAGTGGACTGCGCACTTCTCTCGATGTGGAAGTCGCTACATAGTGAAAATATGGTGGCTCTCTTCGCCAAATGAAACCCAAATGTGGTGGCTCTTTTCACATATAAGAATCTGAATACGGTGCCCACTACACTTGCGCTCACTACACTCAATTTGATAGAACTCCCTCTCCCTCTCAATTTATTCGATTTCAAATGAGCTAGAACTCAAAAGCATCACTCTTTTCCTCAAGTGAGATCTGTGATACCAAATTATAAAAGAGAGAACTCTCAACCAACACACAAAACATAATGCCTTTTGCATTAGAGATCACCTCTATTTATACATAATTAAATTGTTATATCCTAGAGCATTAAACATTTTGTTAAATAATTTTCATTTATGGAAATTAGTACTTATTTTTTTAAGACATTTAATTGTTATTGTTTAAATTGTTGTGCAAGAGTTTTACTTGCCAAATGTCCTTTCTTGATGGAAAAATGTAAGAGACAAAAAATTTAATTTAATAAATGGAGGAAACAAATGGAACAAAAAATAACTGAGTGAGGAACATGTTAGAGTTAACACATAGATGGATTTGACATGTGTGAGGAGTGGAATTTTGTCACTAACAGCCCCTAAGAAGTGATTTATGAATATGTGAATTTATAAGGAGGGAAATATATTCCATCAAAAAGTCCTAGGGACAAAAGGGGATAAATACAACATATGTGGGAGGAAGGAAGCTACTTAGTATGTTGTGAAGAAATCGAATTATTTGTTGTATGAGAACAAAGGTGTTAGATAAATAATATTGAGTTGTACATAGGTACATTGACTAAGGAGTGGAGCTTAGTTCTCCCTTATAGAGTCATAATAAGGTTTGGGGTGATGAGGACAAGTAGCTTGATTTTTCTGCATCTACAATTGGGTGTGAAGTGGTTATTTTGCTTGTTTCCATCTTATTTGATACATATATATATCTTACTCTACCAATCTATATTCATGTTGTTTAATGATTTTTTTTGTTAGCTACAAAAATAGTTTAATATAGGAGTATGTATACTACATAATTTAAATTGGTAAAGAGGGTGGGAGGGGAGGGCATTATTAGAGAAATATATAGGGTGGGCATTATTAGAGAAATAATG